>JASDQU010172447.1:0-18407 GCA_032191745.1 Picea mariana
CCTATGATTCAATAAATTAAATATTGTTTAAAATATTCTTTTTTTAAATTAATAATTTAAATCACAATTTACAATTTTAATATATAGCTAAATTTGTTTTCAACATGCAATGATACCTGTGAACTTCCACCCTCTTCAAACTCCCCTCGTGAGAATTGAGACAAGCCTGCCCAAGTAGTAGGAGATGGAATAGGGATCTGTGAACAATACAACTAAAAACTAAATCTAGGATTCAATGTGTTCACATTTATACAATATTATAAATGCCATGTTGTTGATCTTATTCAAACAATTGGAGATTGGACAACTACAGTACTCATCTGTGGATATTAGAAAACACATACCCGATTCAATCCATCCAAATTTAAACTTGTGGAATGAAATCCCCTATTTACTAGAGATTTATTTAACATATCTCCAAACTACAATTAATGACAATGACAACTCAATTATTTCTATAGATACAATTATATGTATCTAGATCTAGAATTAGAAGTAAAGTATCCTCAAATGCATAAAAAATTTACTAACTATAACACGTACCAATTTATTGTTTAGTTCATCATTATGAATGACCTCCTTAATATTTTCTACTGAATGAACTCCTCAATATTTTTCTACTGACATAGTATCTAACTCCTCATCTGTTTTATAAACAAAAATGACCCGGGAATTGGCTTCTGCTTGCTAACGGTTCAAACCAATGTCAACACCATAAAAACGCGATTCTAAATTTTCTCCGATTGCATTCCTAGCCTCTTTTCCAATCTCTGATGAAGCTTGCAACTCTGAATGTGAAACAAATGACCCTGTTGGGCGAGATACTAAAGGTCGAGGAGGCCTCTACAATGTCACATTTTAATATGCCCATTTCCGATCCTATGTCCATCTTTTACTGGCCCCATAATAATCGGATGGTAGACTAGTATAATAGAGGTGCATGTCCATGAAAAACTCTGCATAAAAGTGTCTAGCAAACTAATGTGGAACCTCATCATTCCACGACAATTTTCAATATGCTGCCAAAAATATGTTATACAGATGTCCTGCTATGTTGGGGTGCTTAAAATATTTCACCTTCAACATCTTTCACTTTGGCCCATCTTTGAAATTGAACATAGAAATTGTGTTTTCTTTTGAAACTTTATTTTTTACTATGTCTCATTTATCAGAGCCCATCACCTCTAACATTCACCTCCTCATCAAATCGATAAAAGTGTCAGTGGTTGGCCCCATCTTTTGATATGCATCCATAAATTTTTGCAATGGATGAAAAACAATATCCAAGCTTTGTTTACTCTCCTGAGGGAGATCCAAGCTCCTCAAATCGTTTTCCAACCTGCTTTTAACACCTGAGCATCGCTCAAGTTTTATTGCTTCAATAATCCATTTCCATGGAATCTCATCACCAACATCCAAAGGATATGTGGACGTAGGCTTGTAATCTTTTTTTTATTGATAACTCTTCCTCCTAAATCCACCGTCACCCTCTTCACCAACATTATAATCTTCGTGATACCCACTCTCTCTTTAATTATCTTCCCCCTCATTAAACTCATTGTCTACACACACATTTGAAAGTAATTACAACATTTAACTTGACATAATTTAACATAAAATTAATAGACACACACACACATATATATAACATAAACATAAACACACAAAAATGCAAAATCAAAGAAAATTACCAAAAATATTTTCTTGTCCTGATGTATTCCCTACATTCTCAAGTGTAGGAGTGTTAATGTGCAACCTATCTAAGAAGATTACATCCATAACACTTGTTTGAGCACATTCTCAAGTTGATCTATTCACAAAATCGTTTGAAAATCTTCTCTGATGAGATTGTCTTTGGTCACTCGGAGTCTCAGTCGAAGTAGGGGTTCCTCTTCTTCCTTCTTGGGATAACCTAGAGCGTTTGCGATGAATGTTTGGACTCTCCTATCTCAACATATTGCCTCAATATCTATCCTTTGAAAATTCATGAATATGAAAGTTCATAAGTTATAGAAACATTAAATGGAAATACTAAATTTATAACACAATAATTTAAACATTTATAACAACTTCAAAGAATCGCAGACATATATTGAAAAAACTAGAACAACTATATTTTTTACAATCATTGACAAAAACAATCATTGACAAAACATTTACTTAAAATTAAAAAAAGAAACAATATCACACGATACATGTTGTTACTATCCTCTTAGATATTGCTCAGAAAAATATTCAAGGGATCATTGATCAAACCCTTGAGGCAGATCTCATCATGACACATGGAACAAATTGCCAAGAAGAACTTTTAGGGTAAAACATCAATAGACTAAACATCAACATACACAGGTGGCACCAACAATAGAAAATAACGACAACATACTCAAGGTGGCATTAGCAAGGAGATAAAGAGGATGACACCAGCAAAAAAATGAGGAGGGGGACACCCAGCAAGTAGAACCAGAATCCCCAAACAATAACCAAGAAGAGGTGTCCATCAAGATGGAAAAGACCAATAAGAAGGGTCGTAGCCACACAATTAAATAATTAAATAATTTAAACAAATAATAGTTTATGACATAAAATATTTATTGTTAAATCATAAAAATCAACAAGAAAAAAAACAAGTCAAGAGAAGGGATCCAAAGTCAAGGCAACTAACTTTCTTTAGGAAAAAACAAAGAAAAAAACCAAAAACCCACACAACAATTAAGGGGGGCATAACTCAAGCAAGGGTGGTTTCAACACAAAGTCAACAATTAAATTCTTCCAAAGTCAAGGAGTATAACTTTCTTTAGGTAAAGCACAAAACCAAAAACCCACACAACAGTTAAAGTGGGCGTAAGTCAAGCAAGGGTGATTTCAAGACAAAGTCAACAATTAAGTTCTTCTTGAATGGAAAAATGTCCACATGATTCTCATGATATTTACTTATAAGATTTTATCATCCCACCATACAAGGAAGATCAATAATGTGATCATGCTCTTCTTAACTACTTGTAGGTCTCATGGACCATCTGGGGAGAGAAAAAAATCACACATTGTCTCAACTCGGTACTTAACCAAAAAAAAAAAAAAACCAAAAAACCAAAGGAAGATCAATAATGTGATCATGCTCTTCTTTGGATGCTATTTAGTTTATACATCTGTTGTTCTTCAATAATGGGACAAGATCGAATTCAAGCCCTTCCCTGAACATGGATAGTTCCAAATTCAGCCCTGTCATCTCATCCAATAAAATATTATACCTCTACTTGTATGTGTATGATATGGTCTAGGTGTTGTTGTGTCTTTGTTTTTACTCTATTGTGTCTGCATCCTATTTTGTTCATAAATTATTAATTTATAGGAGGTTCGAGCATGTCCCTGTACATGGACAACGCCATATTCGACCTTGTCCATGTACAGGGTCATGCCTGAATTCGAGCATGTCCATGTACATGGACAGGGCCAAACATTTCCCTATCCATATCCATGGACAGGCCTGAATACGAGCATGTCCATGTACATGGACAGGGCCGAATTTGGCCCTGTCATCCCATCTGATAAACATATGATACCTCTACTTCTTTATATTATATGGTCTATGTGTTGTTGTGTTTTGTTTTTTAGTCTATTGTATCTGCATCTTATTGTGTTCATAAATTATTAATTTATAGGAGGTTCGGGCTTGTCCCTATACATGGACAAGGCCATATACGACTAGGTCCATGTATAAGGATAGGCCCAAATTTACAAGTTATGGGGGTTAAAGAAGGACATTGAACCACCTATCAGCAGACTGTACCTCTCGTTTCTCAGCAACTCATGGGTTTGTGAGGGTCGTCCCTCTCTTATCAACAGACTATGGGTTTGGCATTGGTAACTTTCTTTTCTCAGCCACAAATTCATCATTTCAACTCCAGATTTAAAAGACAGAAAGGTTGGGTTCAACATGTAGACTGGAAGGACCTTTGGATGTCAAGGACAATGCATAAATCATCATATTCTAAAAGAGAAGGGACACTGATATGCATTGTCACATTGTAAATATCTTGGTTGGATTAACAACAACTGGTATTTCAGACTACAAAGTTGCTAGGAGGATCTTTCTCATGTTATACATTGAAAATAACACACATACAACCTCTGTATTGGGTGTCATAACATCCATATAATGATATATAAATATTTTCTGCAAACTGTTTGAGATTATTAATGAATGAAATAACTCATAATTGTGTATCAGTTTAGATATCATTGTTTGTACACAGGCCTCACATGTGTGTTTACAGGCTGTCTAAAAAGGGACCATTCCAACACATTTCTTGTTGCATATTCTTGGACACCTACAACAAGGGTATTACAGGTCAGCAATAAAGTATAGATCAGTTTGTGTTTGTTGAAATTTACTTCCATCGTAATAGATTTAACAGGTCTATCATCAATTCCAATGAATGTATTTGGTGTTGTTATATTAGTTGGCATGAGTTAGCAATTTTTTCTACTATATGTATTGATGTCTCTTGATATTAAATGCAGTAAAATCTTTTTGTGCCAAATTCAAGTGGACAAGTATTAAATAGTGAATTATTTGGTCATTATATGATTCGGGCATGTCCCTATACATGGACAAGGTCGAATATGGACCTGTCCATGTATAGGGACAGGCCCGAATTTGGGCGTATGTCTGTACATGGACAGGGTCAGGCCCTGTCAAGGATGTTATGGCATGTAGAAGATGGTCAAGTGTAATTCTATCACTAAGACACTCCATCACTAATTCTGTAAACATGTCTAGTACAACCTTTCAATGGTCTTATCTATGCTTACTATTATAGATGTTGAGGCCAAGGTGAATAACAATCTTGAAATGGTTAGGTGGTCATGTCAATTCGATCTCCAGGTAAAGATCTAGAAGTTGACTAAGTAGCATCCTGGCTAGTTATAAATCCACTAGGCAATATATAAAGCCTACAACAACACTAGTAGCACATACAGTTCCTAGGAATTCTATATATATATATATATATTAGACTGATTCCACTATGAACATGATGAGTACTATTAATTATAGCTAGTATTGACACAATAGCATCACATTATTCTTTAGATATAGGTAATCACATAACTAACACTATATGCTTACTTACAGTTGTTGGAACCATTACAAGATGGGTAACTATGAAGTAAGCTCTACTTTAAGCTCAATATCTACATGTTACTACTTATACCATATGTAATAGCACATAATAAGCAATACTCGTAATGTAATTAACACAAAGCTATTGTTCATTAAACTATTAGTAATACGGGATTACTACTACTATTATGATCACCTATCCATCGCATAGAGCTAATGTATTAGTACTACTTATGATAGTGATTATATTATTACACACATTATACAGGCTGAGCTCCATTGATTTCCATTACTTGGATATGGATTAGTACAACACTAACTATGAGTGCAACTTATTGATATGAGTCTAATGTATATGATTATGAACTACTGATTACATTGGTTTGAATCTTTCATTGTGTAGTACCCAGTGATATTGCTTCCCATTAATTCCATAACATTCCATACTGTGAATCTCATCCTGGTACTAGAACAATGATCATTATAAGTAAGTAAGTCCATTGAATAGGGATACTACTAACCTCTTCCCTATTTGTCCAGTTATAGTTAAAGGTTGTTGTATGAGCTATAACATAGGGAATAGAAGCAAACGACATGACTGCTAACTACAAAGGGCAGTATATAATAAGAGCTAAAGGAAATAGCTTAATCTATAATACAATGAGAATAGAGCCATTCCATTACTATGATATCAGTAATACAGGAACAACTTAGCTTAAGGTTCAACTCGGTGATATCATGTTACCTATTTACCATAATAAATACGTGTTGTGATATTAATCTTATCTCGTATTAACTACATGGGATATCATAGGTACATTGATTAGCAATAGACATACTTACCATAATCAGATACATGTTATCATGAAATAGAGTATTACTAGAAATCAATGGCACTAAGTATCAACACCTGTATTACACTTGTATGTGATTCCAATGCTTGTGTCATAAGCTATTACCCTTATTTTCACCTATCACCATTATCGAGTAGTGTGTATAGTCCCCTTATTTCCCTAATCAACATTGTGGAATAGTGATAAGTAGTAAGTGCTCATTACAGATAGCTTAGGTATTACTTCAATATCATCTTGGTTATCGTATATAGTAAGCGCTACTTAGTGTTATATATGGTTTCTATGTAAGTTCAAGATCAAACCTATGATACTATCTCTATGGGTATAATCAATACGGATCCATATATTATGCATATTACTTAGTTGTATCAATACAGTTAAACGTGCTATCTCAAAAATAGAGGCTCTATCTAAGCTATTCACATACATCACATGTGTTCACTTTCAATACTATGATTCTAGTCAAAGTTGATTGACACTAATATAGAAGTAATACGTATGTAACTATAATTTAATCCCAATAATATTTCCCTATTTTATAGATATAGTTATACCCTTATTACACATCAAACAATGGGAAATCAAGATCATACCAATCATTACTAAGGATAGAATCAAATGACATACTAACTAGGATATCATAACACTCAACTATGAATAGCTTTATTATGGTTGAAATGTAATTGTTTACAAGCTAATAGGATAAGATGAAAGAGTAATGGTATTTAGACTGATAAGATAACTATCACCTTTGTTATGATTAAAGGTAAGAAAGAGCCATATTCAAGTATGATGCAGAGTGATATTGGTCTATCACATCTACTGTTGGATCATCACTATTTACCTAATAAGTAACACTACTTACATTTGTTGTATCTATATGCTCTATTGGTCTAATGATTTGATTACACTAATACAGGAGCTTAGGCTTAGTGTAAAGCTTGGTTCAATACTGTAATCATATTGATATGCTATGTTCTCACTATTACACATATTCAGGCTTGTAACTCCATGGATATAATATAGGGATTCACATTCTTCTTAGTTCTAACCATCCCTAATAAAGAAGAGATCGGTATTACAGACCCTTATGACTAAACATGCTAAGGATATACAACCTTTTTGTATGGTTAATGTGACTAGTATTGACCTATGTTTAGAGTTAACATAGTAACCCTTTAAGGAATACTAGTATTATGCATAGTTAATACTATTCAATGGTAATAGTTATGGAAACAAGATACACCCTTGTCACAACAGAGCTCATATCTCTTATCCTTGTTGATCTCTTTGATTTTCCTCATATCTGCACTGTTCATTTCCTTATATTCCCATATCTATGATATGCTCATATAGTAAAGCTTCGCACAATATGGAGCAAATAAGGCAGAGAGAATACCATGCAATCTGTAACTAGTATCAGTGCCATATTAGTGTAAATACAAAGGGTAATAGATCACCATAGCTAATGTATAGAGGTTAAGCAAGTTGTTGCATAACTAGTAGTAACCCATATAAGCTAGTTGATGTCCATAATGGGTTACTCATAGTAATATGATGCAAGCTATTGAAAAAAAGGTATATCACTATCTATGCAGCTATGAACACCATGTGTTGGAAGTGTGCCGAATCAGAAAGAATGGCTATTTTTGGGAAGAAAGGCATGCAAGAGGAAAGGGACAGTTGGAAGGAAAAGAAACACGCATACATGCATGGAATACCTAACGACATTAGGGTTAGGGTTTTGTAATACATTGTAATGGTTGGTGAGTCGGAAATATAACTAAGTAGTATTGAGAAGAAGAGAAAGAGGAGAGAAGGGGGGAATACTATAAGGACTGTATGAATCCTTAAGCTGGTGAGCAAAGGAGGCAATGAGTGACTCGATCCCGAGGGTTAGATCACAGGTTGAGGAGACTGGTGCGATCTAGTCAGCCTTGCAGGGATCGAGGAGCTACTGAGGGGAGTAAGAACCAAGAATGTAAACATGCACGACGTGATATCTTTTTGAACCATAATAAAATCCTAAGAGCCAGATCTTTGTGGATGTAGCCCAGGAAGGGGTGAACCATAGTAACACTGTGTCATGGGATTGAATGAATGTGTCTTTGTGTCTGATTACTTGATGAATATTGAATGAATGAAGTGATAAAGTAGATCTGGTATTTTACATGCATACGTAGAATAAATGTTATAATAGAATTTTAAATAGACTAAATGAAGGTTGAGGCATACAAGTGCATATCTCGCTCAGTCCCAGTTTGCAAACACTTGAGTATTGTAGCCACCCATAAGAGTTATCTCAGGTGAGACTGCGTAGTACATTCTATGTACTGTGTTGCCTTCTGGGTAACCAGAGGGGTCGATAGTGTTAAGGGATTTTGTTGGGCTGCTTCTTGGTTATGAACCGGGGTCAATCTGTAGTGGTAACTAGATAAAGAGGAAGAGTAGAACCAACAAATGGTTATGTTGTCAGCTGATTGGAAGGCAATGGGATTGAGCACATGAGATCTGCAGAAGGCGTGTCAAAACAATACCGGATCGAACGAAAAAAATGTGAGAGAATGCACCATTAGAAGGGGATGTTGAGACCGTGGAATCCCACAAAGGCAGAGATCGAAAGTTGGTTGAAGACACAGGAGATAGATTTTGTGCATAAAGATAACAAAAACCCCAAGTTAACACCGCGCAAGTATCTGGACAAGTACGTATTCACCGACTTGCATGAAGCATTTTTTTGTGATTTCCCACACTTATTACAGGAGTGGATATTGAGGTTGAAAGACAACCACACAACAAATTGGATCCGACAGCTAGAGTGGAACTCAGTTGATATCACGCAGTTACAATAGGTGAATAAAAAATTCACCCGCGCAGTAGATTTTTGGCTCAAGAGTATTGTAGTAGGATTTATAACAGAATTTGCAGTAGATACCGCGAATTCATATAGCGCAATAGAGAAAAAGTTTATATGTGGCCCTCGAGGAAGGTATATTAGATTGTTGTATACTTATATTAAGATATTTCTTTATAACAAAGGTGTAATGACAATGGAGTCATACAACTAAACTTCTCTGCGTGCATGGGGGGAGGGGGGAAGCACTGACAGGAAAAGGAGAAATGAAAGGAGATAAAGGAAAGAAGGAGGAAGACTTGGACCCAAACATGATGGATGATCACCAGATCAAGTAAATCATGGTGACAACTGGAAGGAGGCACAATGGAGTACCCTACCAATAAAAGGTGAACACCAAGAAGAGAGTCGTAGTTGCAAGGGAAGGCTTGGAAAGTGATGAAGAGGAGGTAGAGGATCTCTGGGATGTGGAGCATATTGAGGAAATCCTATGCGTGAAATATGAGAGGAAGACGATAGGTCCAAGACAAGGAATAGAAGGCAACAATCCTATCCATATTAATGTCAGTGTGGAAACCATAAACCCATGTGCGACTAACACACCAAAGAGAACACCACCATTTAGACAACCGAATTTTGGGAGAAGGAAGACAGCAGGAAGTACATCCACACAAGGAACAACAACTGGGGGAGCCAGTTCAGGAAGCATTAGTAAAGTATCTACACCATGCAGAGGTAGTAGTTCAACATTCAAGATGTCAGGGCACGATCCCACCATCAGGTTACCAAACTTCAAAGGAGAAGTGTCGGAGGACCTAGAGAAGCACTTGTTTATCTATGAAAAGATATGGGAAGCAAACCAGATCACAGATGAGGAAAACTAAAATTGCACAAATAGATATTACACTAAGGGATCCCACAATAGATTGGTATATTGGTATAGCCACAAACAATCTATGAGGGACAACCATAATGATTGGGGATATCAAGAAGTTATTGATAAATGAGTTTCAAAAGCCAAGTTCAGAGGACCAATACATAAACAAGATGATATAAATTAGATAGAAACCAAGAGAATCCATATGGCAGACTGACCAAAGATTAAATCGACTGAAGGGAAAGTTGAAAGATGCCATGAGAAATATGCAACATAGGCACCTATTCGTCAATTCACTATCACCACACTTGAAATATCCACTGCGACAACAGAAGTTTTAGACATAGGAAGAGGCTCTGCATAAAGCCCTGCAACTAGAAGAAAAACAATATCAGAAGACAAACCCAGCCATCGAAGAGATGAAGGAGGATCTGAAGAACTTAACGTTCCAGCTAAACCAGAACAAAAGTAAGGAAAAAAAAGAAGTCATTTGGTGTACCACATGCAGGACAGAAGGACACCATAAGAATGAATGTCCAACATTCGCGCAGTACATGGAAGCAGTAATGTCGAATATGTTACCAACAGGAAGACTATGATGCGAAATATGTAAGAAGCAAGGCCATGATCCATATCAATTCCCAATGATGCGGAAATACCAGACAGTCCCGAAGAGTTCGTATTGCAACTTTTGCAATTCAGTAAGCCACAATGACAAAGACTGTAGAACCATGGATTTGATGAGAGAGAGGAGATCAGATGCATATAGGGTGTAGGCAGAAATAATAATCAGGCAAGTTGCACCTTATTTTAACCAATTACCAACCCCATACAACACTGCACAACCACAGTATAACACAATGCAGCCCCACTACAATACCATGCAGTATAACCAGACGCCTCAATATAACACACCGCGAGGAGATACAGCTAGCTACAAAGGCGGAGGAAGAGAAAGAGGAGTCTTTGGAAGAGGTAAAGGACCACGGGTATGTTACAATTGTCAACAACTAGAACACTATGCAAGAGATGTCCACTTCCACCAGCGACTTTTATGTATTTTCACGCATCAGATCATGACACAAAATAATGTCCTACGTTATTAGGGAAGATCCAAGAAAAGAGGAATCAGAACAATCAGAATGTTCAATGGATTTCAGCAAAAGTGAGGGATGAAGGAAGAAACATTAACATAGTTACATGCAAAGGATATAAAATAGTAAATGACATAGTATGAGAAGAGCCAATACAACACCAATGGGTGAAGAAGAATGTTGAACCAAGGAAGAAGTTTGACGTGTAGAACGAGAAGGAGATATTTAAGCAAGCCATACAAGAATTTATGAATCCTGACATTTCATTGACCTCAATCGCACAACATAGTAAGGAAGTACCAAAGTACGAGATGCCCCCATCGTTAAATCATACCAAATAAATGCAGCCCCTAGGACAAGTATGTACAACCAAAGGATTTTTTCAATCATGTATAAAATTACTAAATGATCCATCCTTTGTCAAAGTATTACAAAATATGCTAGAAAGATGTAGCGTAGAGACAGAAGGAAAGCTAGAAAAGAAAACAGTCAATCACCTACATACAAGGAGAAGAACAAGTAGGGAGTTCAGGCTTAACGCCAAAATTCAAGATTTCAACATGGGAGATATTCATCCATTCAGCTGAAACTGAAAAATCAACACAAATTTCTACCAATTGGGAGACTAAAAGGAGTCACAGTAGACCTGGATGGAGTGCGCACTAAAGTTGACTTCGAAGTAACAGAGATAGTGGACGACACAACATCTTACCTAACATTGCTTGTCTTGGATTGGGAATTTGATAACCATGCCATAATCAACTTAAAGACACGAAAAATGACCTTCAAGTCAGGAGAATACAGGGTCATTGCACCATTAGACCCATTGGAAGGGGAAAGGTTTGTAGAGACTACTTGCCTAGACTTGGAGGAAATTAGCCAGTTTTACAGAACAATTGCACGATATGAGGATTGTGTAAACCCAATTGCATATGGGATACTCAGTTGGCGGAGCATTACCTCATGTGTGTCAAACTCAAATACAAGTTTAGAGAATTGGCAACAGAGACTACATAAAGTTTCCACAAGAAGATGCCCAAGAATAGATCGCGTAGTAAGATGGGTAGGTATGGAGATAAGGGAACCACCCAACTTCCATGGGGTAAATGATCTAGAAGCATTCTTGACACGTTACGAAGATGAAGTGTTATAAAATCAGAGACTCTTATCACTATATATAGCACTCAAGGCCACACCTACAAGATGGTGGGGCGCACACACAAAAAAAATCAAGGACTGGTACCAATGTAAGCAGTTACTGTGCATTATGTTTAGTGCAGAATAAAGAAGCAACCAACAAAAGAAATATGATGGATAGGGGGCACCATCATAACACTTGGAGAATTGCAGAGCATTGTGGAAAATGACACCCCCATAGGAATGGCCTCATCATTTTTTACACACATTAGAGGGCATCCTAGAAAACTGGTATACAGACCAAGAACTGCCTAGAGGAACTACGAGATGGATAGTACTACAACAGAACTTTACAGTCACTTTCTCATTTGAACATGAGAACCCCAACATAGATGCAACACTTAAACAAATAAGAGGGGTGATATTCATTAAGGAACTAGAAGTTGAACTCATAACAGAAGAACAACAACACAATAGACAGACAATGAAAGAATTGTTGTCATGCTACCATGTGCAGGAAGAAGTACCAGATGAAGACAACCCACAAGATATTCAGATTGAGGAAGTTGAAGGCGAAAGAGAAGTTGAAGGTCCACCTTTACAATCATAAGTAATTGTTGTGCCGATCAAGGTGAAGAAAGTCAACATTGAGACATTTGAGAATCCCAAAATGGCCAGCATTGGACACTACTAGGATAAACAAATAGTGGAAATCATAACAGATTTACTGCATGAGTACAACGACATGTTCCCCACAACATTCACATAAATGAAGGGCATAGCAGGAGAGCTAGGTGAAATGAATATACCACTCAGAGTTGAGGCAAGACCGATTAGACAATGACCATATTGACTAAATCCAATATATAAGCAAAAAGTCAAAGCTAAGATCGATAGGATGCTAGAGGCGGGAATCATAGAACCTATGGAAGAACCAGAATGGATAAGCCTGATGGTAGTTCAGGAGAAAAAACAAGGTGGGATAAGAATATGCGTCGACTTGAAGAAGTTGAATGATGTGTGGCCACATGACCTGTTCCCTACACCTTTCACGGATGAGGTGTTGGAGAACGTAGGAGGACAGAAAGTTTATTCATTCACTGATGGATTTTCAGGATATCATCAGATCAAGATAGCACCGGAAGACAGATACAAGACAAATTTTTCTACAAAATGAGGATACTACCAGTACACATTCATGTCTTTTGGACTGAAGAATGCACCAACAATATTTTCCAGAGTAGTCATAGTTGCATTTAAACAATTTATCCACTAGTTTCTAGAGGTATACTTGGATGATTGGACAGTCTATAGTCTGTTGAAAGACCATGTAGAGGTCTTGCGACTAATGCTAGAAATATGCAGGCAGTGCCAGATATCATTAAACATCAAGAAGTGCATCTTCGTAACACCTTTTGGGATAATATTGGTCAATATAGTATGAAAGCATGGTTTACTAGTAGATCCTGCCAAGATTGCAGTAATCGTTAACCTGCCACCACCAAAAATAGTTCGTCAAGTAAGAGAAACATTGGGACACATAGGATACTATAGAAAAATTATAAAAGGGTACTCGTAGATCACCACACTAATGGAGAAATTGCTAAGGAAAGACACAAAGTTCCAGTGGAATGAGGATTTTCAATGTGGTCTGGACACACTGAAAGAAAAGATGATAATCGCACCAATACTAGTATTCCTAGACTGGGAGAAGAAATTCCACGTACATGTAGATGCATCGACCATAGCACTTGGAGCTATTCTGGTGCATCTAGGAGCAGGAGAATTGGATTATCCTATAGCATTTGCTAGCAGAAAACTGTCAGAATTGGAGCATACCTACAACACTACATAGAGGGAAGGCCTAGCTATGGTCTACGTGCTTCAGAAGTTCAGACATTACCTATTAGGGTTACATTTCAAGATGTTCACAGATCATTCAGCGCTCAAATACCTAGTCAACAAGCCAGTGTTGGGGGGGAGAATTTGCAGATGGATATTGTTGTTTCAAGAGTTTGATTTTGAGGTAATAGTCAATCCAGGGAAGTTGAGCGCAACACTTGATGAATGGGAAGGAACCTACAAATCTAGAGGACAATTTTCCAGATGCACGGTTATTTTCAGTCCAGATCGCTGATGAATACTTCATAGACATTATCCAATACTTGAGTACATGGATTGTGCCACAGGAATATCACACCATGCAAAAGAAAAACCTGGTAGTCTGAGATGCAGACTATCACTGGTTGATTGTAGGACACTTTACAAAATGGGCGCAGATAGCATCTTGAGAAGATGTGTGCTAGAACATGAAATACCAAGGATTTTAGCAGAATCCCATGAGGGAATAGTAGGAGGACATTATGCAAGAAAAGCTACCACACATAAGGTATTATGTGTAGGACTATGGTGGCAGACCATTCACAGAGACTCAAAAGAGTACTGCCAGAAATGCGATGTATGTCAGAGGGTTGGTAAACCAAATAGAAGCGATGAGATGCCCTTGCGACCACAAGTAACTTTGCAGGTATTCAACAAATGGGAAATAGACTTTGTGGGACCAATTAACCCACCAGCAAAAAGGATAGGAGTGAGGTACATTATCACCATGATAGAAGCAACACCAGTCAAAGATTGCAGCGCAAAGACAACAATACACTTCCTATTTGAACAAGTAATCACTAGATTTGGTTGCCCCAGGATTTTGATGAGTGACCAAGGAACTCACTTCATTAACAATACTATTAAGGCTATGACTAAGGAATTTGAATTTCATCATCAAAAGAGTACACCATATCATCCCCAAGCAAATGGAACAGTAGAAGCCTTTAACAAGATCCTTGAAAATACACTGACGAATATCTGTAACGTTAATAGGGATAATTGGTACCTAAAGATACCAGTAGTATTATGGGCATACAGGACCACATGCAATAAGTTGACAAGACAAATGCCATTCATATTGGTATATGGACAGGAAGCAGTAGTGCCACTAGAATATTTGGTACCCAGTGTGCATGTAGCAGCAATTACGAACATGACAGAACGAGGCGCAGTACAAGATAGGCTAAATCAACTGATGATTATGGAGGTAGATAGGATTCTAGCATAGTTCCACCAAGAAGTCCAGAGAGAAAGGGACAAATCTTGGCATGACAGACATATCAAGAGGAAAAATTTCAGGGAGGGAGACTTAGTGTTAATGTATGACAGTGAATCCTTTCAACATTCAGGAAAACTCAAAATGCACTGGTTAGGACTAGATGAAGTAAAAACCGTCACAGATGGGGGAGTTGTACAACTGAAGGATTTAGGAGGTACAGAACTTAGAGGAATTATCAATGGGAGTCGACTGAAGCTGTATAGGGATAGTTGACCCCTTAGCACTTAAAAAAAAAATGTCGCGTCGTGTCGGACATCAAAAGATAACAACATAGGTATAGTGCAATGAAAAGAGAATGAGCATGCACACTCGATAGTGCTAGCCCGACGGAGACAAGGCCAACGACCATTACAAAGAGAAAACAATGGGAAAGGTTGATACGACAAAAGAAGCACCAACTAACAGTGACTATCAAAATTGAATGCAAGAAACGACTGATGGGACCCCGCATTAATCGTGCCAAATGGCGATGGCAAGGGAAATCAATGTAAAGTATGCAAGAATCGACGGTTCAATTAACACACAATTGCAGTAAATTCTCTAACAATCTTAACATGACCCCGATACAAAGAAAGCACGCGGGAGCGGAAAGGTTATTTTGAAATCAGGAAAGGCACGGAGCGATATAGCATACGAAGCAGAGAGTTAAGGTTGCATAGGTTGCAGAGGTTGCAAAGACCACTAAGCTCAGTGAATGACAACTTTAACACCATGGCACCACCCAAACATGGAGAACCGAGCCAGATTGCTAGACAACCTCGAAGTAGCACCCTCACAACCACAAGGAAGTGAACAACAACCATCTCAGCCTTCATAATTCATCAATGTGGATGAAATCTCATCGTCTGATACAACACCAGCAAGCCCCACACCCATTGTGTAGGAATCCCAATAGACAACATTAGTGGGCATGGACCTTGATGTGCTGGAACAGGGACAGGGCCAACAAGATGAGGACATAGGAAACCAAGTGCACCTTGAAAACCCTAAAGAAGCCCCAAGAGTCAATGGGATGGCCCCAAATCAGGCAGAAATGATCGTGCTAGAAAGATCAAAGACAACCATGCCAGAACAACCACAGGAGGGAACAATAGAAGATGTCATTGGGCTCAGATTGCAAGAATAGAAAAGTGAATGCAGCCATATTCGAAGGCCATCTCAGCGACATACATGAAAACATAGCTAACACATGGAGGGTGACATTGGAAGCAATCACACATTATCAGGACATTACGAACTTCAAAGCCACTAGAAATGTGATGTGAATCCAGGCACGAAAAGATCCCAACAACCAATGGCTACAACTAGGCTACTGCATCAAGCAGGAGGACATAGATATGACCATTAAGGATTGGGAAGATGACTGGAGGATTCCAGTCCTCATTCGAGAAATACCCGCAGAGATAGAGGAGGAGGAGGTAAGACAGGAACACACACATGTCGAGGAGATAACAGTGCCTGAGAAACCAAGGATAGGTCATAACAAGGCACAATAGAAAAAAGGGGGGACATCCAAGATAGACGCTCATGTGGGGATGAACAACAACATGTATGCGCCATAGGTACAATAGAAACAGGATGAGAAAGCACAGGGAACTACATCAAGTTGATGCAGCCCCCCTACTCCCCCGTAGATCTGCACGACCTCCTGGTCAAAGGATCTCTGATTCTCTGAGTCAAACGATTCTTTAGGACCTTGATAGTCCCATGTATTAATTAAACACAGGTCCTTTCGGCCTTCTGGTGCAGTCTTATGATACCTACAACCTTTCCTTTCGCATTCCTATGAAATCTCAGAGTATTGGTGTTAGCTCCATTTCAGATAATCCCTCTCTAAATGTGACCTTGGGTGGTGACCATGCAATTGCGGGCGTAGCCACAAGGGGTTTGAAGTCAAACTACTTTTCGGCCCATAATTCTCCTCGAGCCTCCACGTGTCTTCTTGGCAAAACCATGGTATGGATTGTGGCCTACCCACAATGTTTTAAAGTCCGGGTAACTCCTGCCCCTGCAATGTTATGGGATCATCGATCTCACGATCTTGACGATACTGTATGAACTGGCGGTTCAGATTTGTCTCTTTCCAATCCACAGACTAGATTTGTCTTTCTGAGATCAACGAATGTGATCTCTTCGCAATTTCAGAATTCGGGGTTTTGAAATCTCAAACCTCTCTTTACCCCATACTCCAATCTTTTGGAGTTAACAATCTATTTCCACCTGTCTCCCTGAACCCACGGCTAGGATATCCTCTGCGGATCCGGCCTTTGGGAATCTCAAATTTCAAACCCTCGGCACTGTTGACTGGTTATCTTCCGGAGTGGAAGATCTACTAACATNTGGGACTTTGGCCTCCTCAACCAGATCAACGGTCCTATGACTCCCTTCTCGATCAACAATCAAGATCTTCTCCGGGTCTTCAAACTTTTCTTCCTCCACTTTCTTCCAGAGTTCTGGATTTGGTGTCGCATGTCCACCTTCACATCGACAGCTATTGTCACTTCAGATTTCCGGGCTTTGGAAATCTCAAATGTCAATTCTTCTCCCTGTTGCTTTTATCCGAAGCTGGTGTTGTTCCTGAGTTTATACTTTAAGGCTTTAAAGTATACCATCAAGGCATCCGAATAAGGTAGAGAGAGTTAAAGGGAAAAGTATCAGTTTTATGAAACGTAAATCAAGGTTGGTTTTTTAACTGTCTCTGTCTAGCTTCCCATTTTTCTTGGATGCTAATATCCCTTTCAATTACTACCCATGAATTTTCTAACTCGACCTAGGTGCTTGTTGCCTGTAAGATAGTGTTAAATAAATTCAAAGCAATGCTAGTTTGATCTGAAAGGCCAGGCTCGATATTAGGCTGTCTAGTAATAGGGTACATTCATCAGGGATAAAGGTTAAAAAAGATCTAGAACTTTGTTTTTAAGGTTGTTATTTCTGTTTTGAATTATAAGAGAAAAGTTTCCAAACTTAAAATAATAACATAATAGTTTAGAGGTTGTTTCCTATGTCTGAGTTAAATTTGAAAGTCAGGAAGTGATAGAGAAGAAAAACATAAAGTTGTTAAATAATGTGAGGCGTCAATCATGGAAGAATCTCTCATTACAACAGGAGAAAAGGAAAAACAAGAGATCTCTAACGAAGTATAAAATGCAGTGATCCAAAAAATCTACAGGTCTTGAACTTGCTAATAACAAGAACAGAGGACAAATTGTAAACAATTAGATAACCAAATAACTTTTAACCAGAGTAGGTGTTATACTAAATTGTAGTTAAACATTCATCAAAGACACATAAGTGAAAAATGCCGAA
>JASDQU010172452.1:0-20967 GCA_032191745.1 Picea mariana
ATATATTGCACTCCCATGTCATTGCTTATGTGCCCAACAACTCAGTAAAGGATATCCTAACTCAACTCGACCCTGGAGGGAGAAGAGGCAAGTGGATAGTGGCCAAGATGGAATATGATCTTGAGATAAAGCCTACAAAACTGATTAAGGGTCAGGGCTTTGCAAAGCTAATGGCGTCGTCAGATTGTGATGTGGTGGGAATAAACTTCATCGTTGATCTGTCAAAGAGTCCTCAAGAAGAAACAAATGCGCAGGTGTCCCAAGAGTTTGTCGATTCGTCGTGGTATGTAGATATCATCTATGTGTTGGAGAATCTCCAGGCCCCTCCAAGCGTAAGTAAGACTAAGGCCAGATTTCTCAAGCTTAAAGTGGTCAAGTTCTGCATCCTAGAAAACTCACTTTACTGAAAAGATCCTGGGGGAATGTTGTTGAGCTATTTTCTCGAGAATGATGTGAAGCGAGCCGCAAAAGAATTTCACAAGGGCGACTACGGGGAACACCATTACTGGAAAACCACCACGCACAAAATTCTGAGGGTGGGTTACTATTGGCCTACAATCTTCGCAGATGTGTACAAAGAATTCTCCCGCTGCCACGAATGTCAGATTTTCGACGGGAGAAGAAAGCTGCAACCCTTGCCACTAAAGACGATCTCAGTCGAGGCACCGTTCATGCAGTGGGGTTTGGATTTCATAGGGGAAATAAATTCACCATCCTCGACATAGCACAAATGGATACTCACGACCATTGACTACTTCACGAAATGGATAGAGGCGATCCCCACAAAACAAGCTACGGACGCATCCATCATCTAATTCTTGGAGACAAACATCTTGTCGAGGTTCGGATGTCCTGTCAAGATCATAATAGACAATGCGGTCACATTCAAGTCTAAGAGGATGGAAAAGTTTTGTCAGGATTGCAATATAACCTTGGGGAATATTATGGCGTACTACCCGCAAGGAAACGGGTTAGCAGAATCCTCAAATAAAATCCTAACCAGGATCATCAAAAGGCTACTGCAGGACAATAAGAAAGCTTGGCATATAAAGCTTATCTACGCGTTGTGGGAAGATCGGGTTACCACCAAGAAGTCCATCTCAACGTCACCTTTCCAGATTGTATACGGTGCAAATGCGATTTTCAATACTACACTGGGGTTGCCCGTTAGAAAACTGTGTCAAGAGAAGGAGGTCGAGCCAGATGACACCCAGAGAAGAATAAATCAGCTGGTTCACACACAACAAATGAGGGAACAAGTGTACATTCAAACACAGCTCCACCAGGAAAAGATAAATAAATCCTTTGACAAGTGTTTCAAGATAGAGGATTTCCGGTTGGGTGATCTAGTGTTGAGATGGGATGCGAGAAATGAGGACAAAGGAAATCACAGAAAGTTTGATAATCTATGGACGGGTCCTTTCAAAATCGATGCGTTGGTTGGGGCCTGCGTTGGTTGGGGCCTGCGTTGGTTGGTGGCCTGTAAACGACAGGATCCTCAAACATTATCTGATGAAATAAATTTCATTTAAGTCATTTGTCATTGTAAATAGTCATTTTATTTTTTTGTTAAGCCAGTAGGTCAGCAGAAAATTGAAGCTCGAAGTGAAGGCCCTAAGTTTTATGCTGAGTCTTTTAGAAACTGTGTAGATAGGTTTAGGTTGCGTCATGTTTTTCGTATTGAAGTGTTGAAGAGTCGAAATAAGGACCAATGGTCAGGAACCTGGTCTATTTTTCTTTGCTACCTCGTAGGGAGGATAACATCCCAATTGGAGCCAGTTGTTAGCACTGCCATTTTTCTTTCAGTTAGAGTCGGTTTTCAGTCGAAATATGGTCCATGTGTCCAAACATGCGAAGTCAAGTACGTAGTAGTGAAGGGGTCGAAGTCAGCTAATGGTCGGTTGGCCCTTGGAAATGGGAAGGGATGTCAGAGTCGAAAACATGTGTAAATGGTACGGGTATGCCTTTTCCCAGAAGGTCGGGTCTTGTTAAAAGTTAAGTCTCTACGTGCCCCAGGTCGAGTCAAGTAGTTAATGGAGGTCACATCGACAAGTGAATAAACTGTTATCAGCTCATTATGAAGGTCGAGGGAATGAAAAATTGCGATGTTTGTATTATATATGCCCTGCAATCCTGATCGCATGCACCTTACATGCGGGGATGTGTCATGGAAAATCTGCAATTCGATTCGAAACATCCATTCGCCATGAACTCACTATTCTTTGGCACGATTCTTCCTTTCGTATGATCTGTTATAAATCCCAGAGTTTCTAAACCCATTTTGTTCGCGAAATCAGATTCAGGCTGTGTCTGTAAGTTTTCTCGTAGTCCCAGATCGATCGAGTTCTCCATTTATGGCATCCGCCCGATATACTGTGTGCAAGACACATACCAGTCGCACCATGGCAACCTATTAGAACAAGAAGAAGGGTACATGTAGTGACAGGATCGCCAAACCCAAGCCTCAGAGTGATTAGGATTCATTCTCACTCACCACGGGCGTCCCCAAAGATAAAAAAGAGATTTTTCCTTCACCCACGAGGACGACGACATCACACCACACAGAATATGGAGTGGAAGGAACTGCATAGGAAGGAAGGATAGTAGAAACTGCATTTCCCCAACACCATATACCTCGGAGAAGGGGCAGACCAAGGAAGAAAAAGGAAGATGGGGAAATTTGAATCTCAAATGAGCCACACGCACAACCAATCGTTGAACAATTACTTATGTGTGTCGTCCGCCTGGAGCCTTTGGAAGGCACCAGCCAAGAAAGTGGGAGCAGAATGAGGAGGATGGATGTCGCAGGTTCAAATGATCAAGAGACAACTCAACAGTTGAAACAAGCGAAGCTAGCCATCACCGAACTGTCCCAAGAAAACAGGGAGCTGAGACAACAGCTGGCGACGAAGATCACGGAAGCATCAACAGCATGAGGTNCCAGCGAGCAGAAGAAACACGATTAGCCAAGTTTGTTCCTGTATTCGCAAACATAAGGAAAATATTGACAATTTTGAAGGAGACATCACCCAAGACATTTTGCCATTTTTATAACGGTCGTGACTATCTACAGCCACTTTCCGCGCACACTTCCCCCAGAAGGATGAGCGCGAGGAAAAAAAGAAAAGCTGTTACAGTAGACAGTGGGACTCTGACAGACACTTGTCCACCTAGAAACCTGATTGGCAACCAAATCCTCGTGGCAGATTACAACGATCATGATGTAGCCATATGTACCTTTTGTCTATTTTTGGAAAACATCATACGAAGAGTTTTGTAACAGAGAACAGTCGGTTCCCTAGTTGGTAGGGATAGCAGTTAGAAGAGTAAGGTAGCCCAAGTGGTGCCCTCGTTTATATATTTGATCGTTTCGATGTAAGCCAAGTTGGTTAGCAAAATTGGTATAGACAGTAGCTATTGTATGTAATTTGAGTTCGACCGAAACTTAATGCAAAGGTCTTGTAACCTTGATGAAAAGATTCTAATTGTAGCAGTTGGATGTATTGTTTTCCCTTTCTTGTGTATGTTCTTCCTGTTATCTTTATTCATATTTTTTTTTGTCTAATTCAGAACAAATTTTCGAACCTGTGGATTCGTTGCGCAATTCCCCTTGTTCGTGCCATTTAGACAAAACATTTTTTTCTTCTAAAAGTTAACTCTGAATTCACCCGTAGTGGTGGTCCGAGTTACTTCGTGTGTCTTCTATCCACCACACATTACTATTTTTCACTGAATATTGTTGCTCGCTTAGCCTTTATCCTTTCAAAGTTCAGTCACCGAGTCATTTGTTTCCATTGTTTCCTCGAATCGACTTCATATCCCAAAGTCTTATTTTCTTGCACCAATATAACCATAAACCATTATATCAAAGGTGTTAACTCTAGCCACTGCTTTAAAGTCATATCCCGCACGAAGACAGAGTCTCCCGAGAGACCCCTCTCCAGGTCCGAAATGCTAGTTTTGGGCCTCAAAGTTGGTTGAAAAAGTTATCTTTGTCCTCTGTTTATCAGCCGAACAAAT
This sequence comes from Picea mariana, assembly GCA_032191745.1. Classification (NCBI taxonomy): domain Eukaryota; kingdom Viridiplantae; phylum Streptophyta; class Pinopsida; order Pinales; family Pinaceae; genus Picea; species Picea mariana. Next base: position 4,021 of record JASDQU010172452.1, read on the forward strand.
TTACTGAGTGCTAACACACTGTACGTTCAACTCGACTCGACTTGTGTGTTTGAATAGCGGAGTATTAATTGGCAGCGTGTTTGAGGTTAAATCACAATTCCGGGGCTGGTAGCGTAGTTTGAAATGCACATAAATTGGATTGACTGATAAAAATGTTTGGGCTGGAGCTATCTTCTTGTTCTCGAGGTAATCCGTAGTTAGTAAATAACATGACCAATTCGTTGTTAAGTGGCCTTAAATGCAGTCGAATTCTATTGAGTTGATTTGCATGTGTTGTACATGGGTTATTTCCGCTTGGAAAATTCAAGTTCCTTTATAGCTATATAATAGTATTCTAAGGTTTCTTTAATTTAATTTTAAAGAGAAATTTCCTTATATATATATATATATATATATATATATAATGCACAGTTTTATTTAATGAACTAATAAATACTCGAAGTTTATGAACTTCTTACCAATCATTTGATGGTCTATGTAAGGTCTTACGTTGTCATTATATAATGATTATATTTAATTCCCTTAAGTTGATTGAAGTTAGAGAGAGTTAGTTTACTTTTTATAAAAGGTTGATGATTTTATTTAAGGTTATTAATGTTTTTATATCACATAGAAAAGTAATGTTCAAAACAACAACAACAACAATAATAATAATAATGCAATCATAAATAAATGAAAAATAATTACTTTAGATACATATATATAACTTAATGTTATAAATATTTATAGAAATTTAGATTTTAATGAAAAGAAGTGATACAGGGTTGAGGTTGATTTTGCTAATAATGAGTTATGTATTAATGCCTTGACTCTAATAGGTTTTGAATGACTGATAAACAAACAAAATTACTGAACTAGATTAAAATCATTGTTACAAATTAATGGCTACACCTTGGATGAAACATAAATGGTGTAAATTGCACAAATATTAATAGAGGTAGGTGCGATGAGATTGATATGTAATCTAGGTACATGTCGTTAGTTAGACACTTTTAAATTCAACTTTGTTAAATAATTCTTATTACTTAAATTGTTCGCCCCATGCATAGATGGAATGTTTCCTTAGTACTATGATTGAATTTAGACTTCAATGTTTTACTAGAACTGGTGATGGGCGTATATACCTTCATGTTCCTAAGAACACTCGCTAGTCCTATGACCTTAAATGGTCAAGATCAATCAGATGAATCTTGGACTTGAGCGATGATTATGTGTCTTGGAGGTCCTAACCTTGCACGATAGGTTGGGCGGGTAGATATTTGTTGATATGTTGGTGTGATATGGTTAATATTGAATAATAGTGATGTTGTATTTGAATTCTTGTTGTGTAGTGATGTGATGAGATTTGAATGCGTAAATTTGTATGTATGTTTTTGTCGCATATCACTTGTCCTAACAGTTGTATCAAAAAAAAAAAATTTATCACTACTGTACTCACTTATTTTGATGTCGTAACGGAGGGGACATTACATATGGTATTAGAGAGGGTTCAACCTTGCGACATTGGACCATTACGCCTTCCAATATGTTAAACAAATGATTAAAATTATATCGCTAATTAAATTTTGAAATTGTACATGTAGGTAACCATGGTTAGAGAACTTAGGGGAAGTAGATGACATGGTGTTGGAGGAAGAGGTGTGACACCTCTGATAGTATCCACGCCAGAAGGGTCTAACCCCTAGGGAGATGAACAAATTATTGAGCAGTAGCATCTTGTTGTGGGAGATGTGGTAGGTATGATGAGATCCTTCCAGAGGATTTCAGAGGCATTGATTAACCGCCTGGATCGAGATCAGGGAAGAGCATATGTACCCAATGAGGGTTCACAGTGCACTCCAACTGGTAGTATTAGTATACACAGAGAACTCGATAAGGTGAATTTTCCCGAGTTCATGGGTGCCACAGATGGCTCAGCCTCCGAGTCATGGTTAGAGAATATGGTGATGTGCTTCACACTTCGTGATTACACCTCCAACATGAAAGTCTGCATGATGATATTTCAGCTAAAGGGGAGTGCTCTTCTATGGTGGAAGATGCTCCTACCTCAACTAAACATGGCCATTGAAGAGATTTCATGGGATTTGTTTGAGGAACGATTACGGGAGAGGTACTTATCCTAGGAATTCATTGAGCACCAACTTAATGAATTCAACACCTTACGACATGGTGGTCATATGGTGCCATAGTATGAGGACAAATTCATGGAGCTACTTAGGTATGCTCCACATATGAATACAGAGAAGTTAAAGGTCAACAAATTTGTGTTTGGCCTTAACTTCAAAATTTGTGCGAAGGTGAGGATTCTAATGCCTTAGATGTTGCACACTGCAATTTAGAAGGCCCTCATAGTGGAGGAAGAGTTGAACAATGGGGGTCAATGTAGGACTCCTTCTAGACAGACTGGACATACGTCATCAAGAGCACAACATCATCAGACACCAGCCAGACAGACTTCAGGGAATCGAGATATGCCTAGAGGATCTATGTTCAAGACACCATGACAATAGATTCCTCAGCAGAGGACTCCTTACAGAGGACCACAGCAACAACAATAGCGTCGTCCATAGAAACAATAACAGTTTTGGCCTATTCCGCAGAACAAACTAGGATCACAGACTGTTAGGCCAGTAGCTTCTACTTCAGGGACCAGGAGCATTGGACCAAAGACTGGATGTTGGACATGTAGAGAGCCACATTACCAATGAGATAGTTTGATTGAGAAGGCCAGAGTGACCGGATCATCAGGACCCACTATAGTTGGAGATTTGGTCAAGCCCCACAGGATACATGCAACACTGAACAATCGCTAGGCCGAATACTAGTCCACTGTGCTCGAGACGTCAGGTACAATTGTCGACCAAACTTTTAGCATTTTTATAGATCTAGGTGCTACAGATAGCTTTATCTCTAGTGCAACACTAAAGATAATTAAGTTAAAGGAAATCACGTAGGACGAGTTCAGATATGTAGAAATGGAATTGGGTGCCAAACAGAAGGTTGGAGGAAAGGTTACAGACTGTAGCATTAACTTGGGAGATTTTGTAACTAAGGCCAACCTATATGTCATGATCTTAGGATCTTATGACATAGTGATTGGTATGGATTGGTTGGAATCGTATGATGTGATACTTAACCATGAGACGAAACGGTTAAGTTTGATAGATGATTTGGGACATAGTAGAGTGATTGTAAGAAGGAACCAAGGGGTGTCCTTGAGATTTATTTCTTCCCTGCAACTATAGAAGAGGATGCATAAGGGGTGCAAGCTTTATGCAATATTAGCGCTAAATGAAAGGGGCAAGGCGAAAGGATTAAAAAACCTTCATATAGTACAAGATTTTGCAGACGTGTTTCTAGAAGAGTTACCAAGTTTATTGCCCAGAAGAGAGTTGGAGTTTACAATAGACTTGAAACCTGGAACTGAACCTATAGCGAGAATTCCTTACCAGATGTCAACGCCTCAATTGCATAGGTTGAAAATGCAATTAAAGGAATTGTTGGACTTGGGAATTATACGTCCAAGTGTGTTTCCTTGGGGTGTGCCAGTTATTTTCGTGAGAAAGAAGGATGGATCATGGATACTTTGTATTGACTATCGTCAATTGAACAAATAAACGATCAAGAACCAATAGTTGTTGCTAAGAATAGATGATTTATTTGGTCAGATGAAAGGAGTGATTGTGTTTTCGAAGATTGACTTGAGATCGGGATATCACCAGTTACGGATAAAGGAGGAAGATATCCCTAAGACCATGTTTAAGAGAATATTTCGACATTATGAGTTTACAGTTTTTCCATTCGGATTGACAAATGCCCAGGGGTATTAATGAGTTTGATGAATGGGGTGTTAGGTGAATCCTTGGATAAGTTTGTTCAAGTATTTATTGATGACGTGCTGATTTATTCTTGGATGAAAGAAGAGCATGACGAACATTTAAGATTGGTCCTACTGTGTCTACGAGAAAACAAATTGTATGGGAAACTATCCAAATGTTCTTTTTACCAATCGATGATTCATTACTTGGGACATATCATATCTGGTGAAAGTATTGTTGTGGATCCAGTGAAAGTAGAGGCTATTATGTAATGGCTAGCACCGACAAACGTACAAGAAGTACGCAACTTTATGGGTTTATAAGGATATTATCGACGATTCTTCAAAGGATTTTTGAAGATAGCAAATCCGATCACAGAATTTCGAAACAAAAACAAGAATTTTGTTTGGATAGAGAAGTGCGCGGAAGCATTTCAAAAACTTAAAGATTTGTTGCTGAAAACACCAATACTGAAATTCCCTGACATGGTCAAGGAATTCTTGGTATGCATGGATGCATCCAAGGAAGGTTTAGGCGGAATTTTGATGCAAGACGGTCGATTGATCGCTTATATTTCAAGTAAATTAAGAAAGAATGAAGAGAACTACGCAACGCATGACATGGTGTTATCAGCAATTGAATATGCCTTGATATTTTGGAGACACTATCTTATTGGACAAAAATTTGAATTAAAGACAGATCACTGTGGATTGCAACATATATTTACGCAAGGTGACTTGAATGCACGACATAGGCGTTGGTCGGAATTACTTAGTGAATACGACTTCGAGATTACTTACATTAAAGGAACGGTGAGCAAAGTGGCAGATGTGTTGAGTCGGAGACCACACATATTCTCGGTAATACCTCTTAAGACGAATCTTCGAGAAAAGATATTAATTTTACATATAGAAGATGATTGGTACAAGGACGTTATGAATAATATTCGACAAGATACCATGATGGTACCGAAGTATGAAGGTTATTCATTAGACAACGATGGATTGTTAAGATTTAATGGAAGAATTTACGTACCGCCTAATGACGAATTAAGAAGTTTGATCTTAAGTGAAGTGCATTGAGTAGTGTACATGGCTCATCCAGGAGTTACGAAGATGAAGGCAGACCTTAAGCCTTTATTCCTCTAGAAGGGACTGAAAGTAGATATAGTTAGTTATGTGGCGAGATGTCTAGAATGTTAGCAAGTGAAGGCTGAACATAAACATCCAACATGATTGTTACAGCCACACGTTATTCCAGAATCGAAATGGGAGGTCATTTCTATGGATTTTGTTGGCCCTTGGTTATGGAAGTTTCATGAAGATCAAGGAAGAAAGGTGAAATGCGAACTTTGCAGAAGACACAGTGACTATCACTGGGTCGAAGAGAGAAAAAGAGAAGAAAAGACAGAGCGAAGCAAGGAAAAGAAAGTCGTTGGACGAGGAGACTAAGGATGACATATCAGCAAGGAAGAAGGATCATGGACAACTCATAAATCGGAAAAATCCACTGTTGGATGCTTTGGAGCACTGCGCGAGAAGAAGGAAAGATAGGCTGGCGAATTCTGGAAAAAGTGGGTCAAGTTGACCTAGGGTTTTAGACACCTAGGGTTTTGGTATCTAGGGTTTTGGTACCTAGGTTTTGGCCTAAGGCTGTCGGTGAGTTATTGTAATGTATAAATAAAGGTCAAGAGGACCTGGGTCGGGTTGGTATGATATTTTTGTCGATCTAGTTGTATTGTGAGAGATCATTGTATTGTGAGAGAGAAGCGCTGAGTGTGAGAGCCTTCTGGTATTGTAAGACCTTCAGCTGGGTGTGAAAGTTAAGCTCTGCAGCTGGGTGCACAAGAAGGGGAGAGAAAGAGAGAAGAAGAAAGAAGATCTGCTAGCTGAGAACGCATATAAGAACTGTATGCTTTATCTTAATATATCATAAGCAAAGTTTTGTGGACGTAGCCTTAGAGAGAGGGTGAACCACGTACATCTTGTGTCATGTGTGCGAGTGATGATTTAATCTCTGTCATTGTTATGTTTTTATTTGCATTGTTGTATTAGATCAGATCTATGGTTGTGTAGAGTAGATCCAGACTGATAAGTAATATATGTATGCTGTATTGCTCTAGATCCACTTGATATTTCCCTTGGTTGTAGACATCTCTGTCCTGCAACCCCCCATAGCTACTTCGGGTGAGACTGCATCTTCTTCGCAGGTGTTTCCAAAAGGGCCAGTAGTTAGGGCTTGTTGGTGCGCTCTTGGAGCCGAACCCTGGGTCTGCCCCTGTGCCAACAAATGGGATGGTTGAAGCATTCAACAAAATCTTGGAGACAATGCTGACAAAGATTTGCAGTGTGAACAGGGATGACTAGGATTTAAGAGTACCTTCAGTACTTTGGGCTTATATAACCACCTACAAGAAATTAACAATGCAGACCCCTTTCAAGTTGGTGTATGGCCTTGAAGTTGTTGTCCCGATGGAATACTTGGTGCCAAGATTACGAATTGTTGCATTTACAGACATGGATGATACTGGAATTTTTCACGAGAGGCTTTCACAGTTGGTTGAACTGGAAGAAGACAGATTTATTGTAGGATTCCATCAGCAGGTTTAGAAGGAAAGAGAAAAGGCCTATCATGACAGGCACATCAAGAAGAAGGCATTCAAGAAAGGTGATCTAGTACTAGTGTATGAAAATAAGTTCCTGAAACATCCTGGGAAGTTCAGAATGCATTGGCTCAAGCTAGGTGAGATCGCCTATGTCACAGAAGGAGGAGTTGCGCAGCTAAAATCATTGAACGGAGAGTGGAAGGAAGGATTGGTGAATGGGAGTCGGTTGAAGTTGTACTATGACAACCAGTTGCCACGCAACTCTCAGTAAAAGCATAATGAACATGGTTGAGGTACCAGTTGAAGTTGAAACTAGGTACCAAACACAGAAAAGATAGCCTTCACAAGGATGGAGAGGAGGAATAGAGCAGAAAGCAAAGGCTGCACTGCGCAGTCCAAAGTCGAAGCAGAACAAAAGGATCGTATCTGAAGTGCCTCGGGACAAGTCACAGGTGAGTGTTGGGGGCCTATTGGTCCTTGGTTATGGAAGTTCACGAAGATCAAGGAGGAAAGTTGAAATGAGAACTTCACGAAAGACACAGTGATTGTCACTAGATCGAAGCAAGCAAAAGAGCAGAAAAGACGGAGCAAGAAAGGAAAAGCAAGCCGTTGGATGAGGAGACTGGGGATGACATATCAGTAAGGAAGAAGGATTGTGCACAACTCATAAAGTAGAAAAATCCATTGTTGGATGCTTTGGAGCACCACGCGAGAAGAAAGGAAAGACAGATTGCTGAAGCTCGAAAAAAGTGGGTCAAGTTGGCCTAGGGTTTTAGACACCTAGGGTTTTGGTATCTAGGGTTTTGGCACCTAGGTTTCGGCCTAAGGCTATCGGTGAGTTATTGTAATGTATAAATAAAGGTCAAGAGGACCAGGGTCGAGTTGGTATTATATTGTTGTCGATCTAGTTGTATTGTGAGAGAGAAGTTTTGAGTGTGAGAGCCTTTTGGTATTGTAAGACGTTCAACTGGGTGCGAAGGTTAAGTCCTGCAGCTGGGTGTGCAAGAAGGGAGAGAAAGAGAGAAGAAGGAGGAAGATCTGCTAGCTGAGAGCATAGATAAGAACTGTATGCTTTATCTTAATATATCATAAGCACAATTTTGTGGACGTAGCCCTAGAGAGAAGGTGAACCATGTACATCTTGTGTCATCTGTGTGAGTGATGATTTAATCTATGTCATTGTTATGTTTTTATTTGCATTGTTGTATTAGATCAGATCTATGGTTTTGTAGAGTAGATCCACACTGATAAGTAATATATGTATGCTGCATTGTTCTAAATCCACTTGATATTCCCCTTGGTTGTAGACATCTCTGTCCTGCAACCCCCCATAGCTACTTTGGGTGAGAATGCATTTGCTTTGCAGGTGTTGCCGAAAGGGCCAGTAGTTAGGGCTTGTCGGTGCACTCTTGGAGCCGAACCCTGGGTCTGCCCCTGTGCCAACAGATTTTATAGGTGGATTTCCACTGACGACAAGGAGGTATGATTCGATTTTCGTGGTAGTGGACACTCTGACGAAGAGTGCACACTTTATCCTAGTACGTACAACGTTTTAGGCACCAAACATAGCAAGAGTATTTGCCAACGATATTGTGAGATTACATGGAGTACCAAAAAGGATCATATTCGATCGAGGATTGATGTTTACAGGACGGTTTTGGACCAGTTTCCAAGAGACTTTGGGAACACAACTAAAATTTAGCACAACATATCGTCCAGAGACAAACAGGAAAACAGAAAGGATGAACCAGATTTTGGAGGATATGTTGTGTATGTAAGTAATGGACGAACAGAAACATTGGGAAGATTTATTACCACTAGTAGAGTTTGCATACAACAACAGCTACCAGAGTACCATTAAGATAACACCGTTTGAGTTTCTTTATGGGCGACCGTGTCAGACGTCATTGAGTTGGGATCGACTTAAGGATAGGTTCCTGGTAGTACCAGAAGTGATTCAAGAAATGGAAGAAGATATGAAATCGATAAGACAGAGGATTGAAGAAGCGCAATATCGACATAAGAGTTATGCTCATGCGCATCGCATTGACTGCAGTTATGAAGTTGGCAACAGAGTTTTCTTGCGGGTAAAATTGCATAAGAGTTCGATAAATTTTTGAAAGGGCTCTAAACTCTCTCCTAGATTTGTGGGACCTTTCAAAGTTGTGGAAAATAAAGGACTTGTGGATTATCGACTAGCCTTGCCTAATTCTTTGAGGCGTATGCACAATGTATTTCATGTATCTCTATTGAGACATTATATTAGTGATATATCACATGTTATTGACATGATTTCTTTGCAGGTTTTAGACGAGGGTGCTCTCATGGCAGAGCCAATCCACATTCTAGACCATCGCATTCGACAACTACAATGTCGAAGAGTCGATCAGTTCAAGGTCTAGTGGGACAACTATAGTCCACACTTGGCTACCTGGGAGGACACATATGAGATGCGTCAACAATTTCCTTACTTGTGTGATATATTAGACATATATATCTATGTCAGATACATTTTTTTACTTGCATTTATGTATGTAACATCCTGCTCTACTGAGCACAGTTTTATTGACTTATTCTTTGAGGACACTTGAATGAAAGTGATCTGGTTATGGTACATTGTGATTTTGTTTTGATTATGGATTATACATGATGATGATGATGTGTTGTGATTTTTTTATTTGATGTATATGTATTGGCAAATTCTATTGATGAGTTTCCCTAAGTGTGCAGGACACATGAAAGATTATGGATGCTGAGGGAATCAATGGACTTCCTTGGACTCCAGATTGAGTCAGGGAGTGGATTGTATTTTGTTTGAGTATTTCATTTTACGCACATGTGACATATGATTGATTATAGTATGATTTATGTATATGGAGCATTGACAGTGTTTTTGTCAATGGATGTAGGTTGGCGATGCTTTCTAATCCGCCTCACATAAGGAGTAAAGGGGCCATGCATAGAAACCAGACATTGAGGGAGAGGTGTAGCAGCATCCCTGTCACAGCCTACTAGCACTCTTGTCATGGATCGAATGGTAGGTTAACGTTTACCTATTTCGATAGGTCCACGATGTTGTGAGGGCAGACTGAGACAGTCGCTCACGAAGATTCTAAGGAGTGCACAAGAAGGATGAGTCCTTATTCCTTAGAAGCCCTTAGTCTCTCACAAGGTTGACAGAGTGGAGTCTTGACTCCAAAGGGTCAGAAAAAATTCTAAAACCAGGCAAAGGCGATTGGCACCCTTGGAGCAAAGAGGTGTGTCTTGAAGGGAACATCATGTAATTAAAACTTGAGTCAGTAAATCTAGCTGGTCTAGAAAACATTTAAATAATTAGACCTTGTTGGAATAAAATACTTAATTAAACCGTGAATTTATTAATTATAAAGCCCAATAAAAGTCTAAGCCTAAGCCTAAAACTAAGTCTAAGTCTAAATTTAATTAAGGGACTAAATGAATTATGAAATAAGTTAAAAGATTGAAGAATAATCAGGAAAAAGGGGGAATAAAATATAAAGATTGGATAAAATGCACATGTGTGCATGAAAATAATAAAATAGATTTTTAAAATAGAAAAAAATAAAATATGAGAGAATAGGTGTACACATAGAATAGTATTTAGAGTCAAACTACCACTAGTCTAACTAGAAGAAGAATCATAATCCAACTCTAACTAAGATCTAGCTAGGAGACACTCATTAAATGAGAATTTGGGGAACAAAGGGACAACTATGAGCGAAAATAGGAACACATTGGGGAATGTGAGGGAAATAGATTTTTAATTAAATAAAAAATAGTATTTACTTGTGCAACTTGGGGAAAGTGTGACAAGTGTGTGGGTGAATATTACTAATTAAATTAATTAAAAAGATAATTAATTGTGCATGAGGACATGTGTCATTTGGGATATTTCTATAAAACAAATGGTGTAGAAGGAAAATGGATCTCACTTATTCTTGGTAAGGTTATGCTGCCAAAATTATTGTGGAATGTGTTTTTACTTGTGAGAGTTGGGATACCAAGCTTGAAGAAAGAGTGGAAAATGTACCTTGCGAGGCAAGCCTTGGAGCTATTGTTTGTTGGTTTCTTGTGTGTGACCCCTTTGTAGCTCGGGGGGCTAAGGGGGAAGAAGAGTAGCCCTAGCTTTGGCTGGGAGGTACTGGTGAAATCTTAGAATTAGCAAGAAAAACAAAGGAAGAAGGATCGCGCAAAATCCATTTGAAGACCAGTTGCAAGTTCCATAATTCTTGGGTCATAGTATTTAGTTTTATATCTACATTGAAAATTATTGTTACTTTGTATATCAAACGTGGAAAAGAGTATTCTTGAATGAAAACCAATGAATATGATAAGCCTCATTTTAATGAATGCAGAATGGAGGTGTTATTGTTATACAATTATAGATGATGTTATTGTTTAATTCGAAAACCAATAGGGGATGATTATTAATATGCATGTAATTTATTTAAGCAAGAGTTGATTAAGTGATGAAATAAGAAAGTTATTGTTTTTGAATTAAGGATATTATTCGTTCTACGATGGTTATCTTAGTCAGTACATAGAAGTGTATGTAAGTAATGAAATACCTGGGAAACGAATATTTACTTTCGCACTGAGCCTTACGTTTTTATATTCTTGTCTTGGAATATTGCAATTTAGTCTTCAACCCTTATGGCAGAATCAATATAATTCGCTTGTAGTTTTGTTCGTTTTGTCTCTTATCCTAAGGTTACGGTTGATGGTAACTGAATTTTTAATTAATCCGACCATTTAATAAAACAATTTTTCTCTTTCACAATTGAGCCTAAGGTTGTATCTATCCTCTGTTGATTTTTCTTAGTCCAGTTTCTCTTTTTTCTATAAGACACTTTAGTAGACGGTGGAAGAAGTCGGACACCTTCGGAGCCTTCGACTTTTCATAACTTAGATATCTGTGTCAACTTTGGCAGCAAGTACCAAGATTATCTTTGATCATGACATTAAATCAACTCTCTATCTCTTGGATGTTTAACGAGTGTTTGAATGATAACCTTCCTTACATGAAACTACTCGAGAAATTCTACTTCGACATAGTGGGTCCTTTTTACACCTTTATAAAGTCGATAGGTCAACGATGGCGCTTACATACTTGATTTTATTCTTCGACATCAAACTTTTACTTATATCTGTCTTGATTTTACTCTTGTGCACACTTCCATCTGAGATCCCCTAGAACACTTTCATAATTCTAGATCAGCATGCTTGAAGTTTTCGTTAAAATAAACTATATTATGTTGGAATCTATCACTATTGTACAAGCAATTTCAGTTGGTCTAGTGCTTAAGGGATGTAAATTAACACCGTCTAACTTCCTTAATATCTTTACATTGTAAGTTAGTCTTCCACCGATCTCGTCTTTCTGATCAATCACTCATATTGATCTTATCTTTCAACTATATCTTCATTATACGTTCAACTCGAGTCGACTTGTGTGATTGGATAGCAGAGTATTAATTGGCAGCGTGTTTGAGGTTAAATCACAATCCCGAGTTTGCATAGTCGTCTCTTGTCCCTTATATGTTTTGTATTCTTGAAGCTCAGGTTGAGCTCCATGTGTGTTTCCATCCCTTTGAATAATTTTAAGTGAATATGACGTCAATCTATTTTCATGCTTGACCATTGACCGTTTACCATGCCTTAAGAAATTGTTCTTAGTCAATCTTGTAACCACGTATTCTTATCTCCTGAACAATCCTGTTGGTAGATGTACATTTTATGCTTGAACATAATCAATCCCTGACCTTCCTCAATATTCGACCTCTCGGTTATGAGAAGGAACAAAAAAAAATGGGTTGTTTATATAAACACCATAGATGAGGTGGAGTCTAGTAAGGATCCGTTTCTTATTACACTGTCAGTTCCAATTACAGTCAGTTGTTCACTGATGTTTGTAGTTGGAGAAAACTTAGATGTAATCTTACCTTGCGGGCCAACTTTTAATTGGAAAAATAATAGTTTTTTTTTTATATTCGATTGTTGTTAGTACTGATGACAGGGCTAGTAGCGTAGATTGAAATTCACATAAATTGGATTGACTAATAAAAATGTTTGGGCTCAAGCTATCTTCTTGTTCTCAAGGTAATCTATAGTTAGTAAATGAAAGTGTTATATCAATGTAGCATTATCATCCAATAGTTGCAGAGTAAATAAACAATGAACAAAAGAGAAATCCTACACAGTACACCAATGTTTTTATGTGGAAACCCAAATCGGGAGAAAACCACAGAATGTTTTTTCTTATATGTCTTTAAGAATTACATTCATTAGAAGCACCAACTTCCTTTTTTTTACAGCTGCAACTCGAAGGAGGCTCCAACCCCCTAGTTTCTCAGGCTACAACCTGAGGGAATCTCCAACTCCCCAATTCTTTGGATACAACTAGAAGGAGGCCACAACCCCCTATGTTCTCTGGCTACAATCGAAAGGTGTCTACAACCACCTGTCCTTGCCCCATCCAACCGCCCTGAAATATAAGTGTCAAATGTAGAAAATATGTCACTGTCATTGAATCGACCACTCCCACTGTCAACCTGTACCGATCAATCTGCACCAAACAACCTGTACCAATAACCTGAACCATGCATCAACCTGTACCTCAACCTCAACAACAGGCCCTCATCAATTTCATCATCCAAATCTGATTTGTAACTCTGTAACAGAACTGGTGTATATGATCACATAACTGCAAACCTTCCTTAACAAGAGACTAGCATTTTCATCAAATTTTACTTTAGTCTTACATGAATAGTTTTGGATTAGTCAACAACCCTAACTTGGAATAATCATAACTATGTACCTGTAATGAATAAAGGTATAAAAATAGTACACAACGCTCTTTAGTGTCTTTTCTGCAATTTCTCCAGGTTTCACTTCTTGGAACCTCCCAGAAAAGGAGTTATAGCAAAAATGACATACCTTGCTGAATTTTGACTTATTCTAGAGACGAACTTGTAGAGAATGCCTCGCACAAAATATTTACTATGTAGATATGAAAATGGTGCAAAACATACTACAGACTGTACTCTAACCAATAAATTTGGTCTTACTTAATTTGGATTTGTTATGAAGAAGTTATGACGTTTTTACCCGAAACACTTGTTTTAGACTAGTTTAAGGACTAACCACAAACCTTATTTTCCACGGAGTGTAACTCCCAAAATAAAATGACCCACAAGCTCAAAATTTGTATCACAGTTACTTGGATATGTTTTCTAAACGGTCTCCAGATTTTGTTGTCTGAATCATTCTAGAAAAAAAGTTATTGAAAAAATGGTGAGATGATCTGAAAATAACATACCTTAGAAAGAATCATGGATATAATTCATCCTCCCTTGAATTTCGACCTTATTTACTTCACCTTCCCTCTGAAAGTTTCCTTAGATATCCTTTGGTTACCTCGGTCACTTGTAGATATTCAATATGCTCAAGTGTATTTGAATGAGAGACCCTTGCCTCTTATTTATACTTTCATGTAGCTTCCTCAATGAGTTACCTTCTAATCATCTTAACCCAATTTCCTTATTTTAGGGATAACCCACTTCTAACCACTTGTCCACTTAACTTAACCACTTTCCACAATTAGTAATTTCTCCATTAAATTTATTACGCCAAAGACGTTCTTTTAGCGGGAGTTCTCTCTCGACTTTTCGTCGTCTGTCCACATCATATTAACAAGTGACACTTGTTTGTAACAAGATCTATGCCTTCGATTCGAAGAAACACATAAAGCACTGCGAGCGGTCAGATTATGTGCCATGTCATTGGTTTGTTGTCGATGTTTTCGATATGACGGTCGAAAGGGATTCTAGGGCCTTCACTGTAATCTCTTGCATGAGAGAGGACCTTTGCTGAAATCAATTGCATGAGAGAGAGAGGGGTTTTGGGGGGCGTCTGTTCACCATTAAGTTTGAGGTTCTCCGTCACTTGTTGTCAAGTTTTTTGTCAATCTCTATCGTCCAGGCTCTAGTTTGAGTATTGGCACGGAGCTAGCCAAGAAGAAGTGGAAGCCCAAGATTACGAGCGTTTCAAAGAGGAGTGAGCCTATTTACTAAGGCATTTTGTGTGGTTATGACATAAATTTGGTGCAGATTCATGTAAGAATCACTCGAAGCGGCCTTATCTTGTAAATTTTGAAGCGTTTGTCGTTGTTTCATATTTCAATGGAGAAAAATTGAGCAGTTTTGTGTAAGAATCGCTCAAAACGATTTTATCTTGTAAATTACGGAGCAGTTGTTATTGCTTCCTTCTCTCAATGGAAAAAAACTAATTGTTGTTGTATAAATTTTGGCGCAGATTCATGCTAGAGACAATTAGAATGGTTTCTTCATCGAAAATTTGAAGCTTCTGCCCCCTGAGACTGGATTCTGCAGTTCTAAGGACTCAAACCGTGGAAAATCTTATGCTTTCTTAGTATGGCTTCAGGATGACGTGATTTAGTTTGGAAAAGCAGTTTATTCTTGTGTTTGAGTCGGTGGATTTGAACTTGTTGTGGAAGCTTAAATCGTAAGAAAGATGGAAAAATCATGGGAAAAGGCAGTTGAGGCTGCCAGGGGTGGGCATAACCCTACAAATTTTTTTTCTTTAACACTGGACAACGCTCTCAAAGGTACGTTGTGCAGGTTGCTTCTGACAACTTTGTTTGAGAAATTTCCACGACTCCAACAACTGTCGTTAGCCAACGCTGGCCTGACTTCTCTGGAATGGTTTCCATCCTTGCCTCATTTAAAACATCTCATTCTTAGCGACAACAGGATCTTCCGCAACCTTGAGCATCTGGTGCAAGCGGGGCTTAAATCCCCCGAGGATCTCGATTTGTCGAATAATAGAATATAGGTATTGGAGGAGAGTTGTTTAGACCAACTACTTACATCTTTGAAGCCACTATTTATACATGAATATGGAGTTATTGATATTTTGGTTAAAAACTTAAATACCATCCATTTAGTCGGGAGGAGAAAACGCACGTGCATGTAATTGAGACCACAAAAGACGAAAATATCCTCGTCAAATGTCGGTGACCTGAAAATGATATCGAAGCCAATTTCACCGCCAAATAACGAATGAAATGGAGGGGAAGGAATAGGCAAGAGATTTACATCTACACTCAAATCCCCCACTTAATACTTACAGTAGAAAACCACCATTATCATCTGAATTCACTTCATATCATATGCTGTCATTATTAGTTTTCTTTGTAAATTTTGTCTCAAAACCCTTACAACTATTTTTATTTGTGGGGAGTCGCAGAGTAGAGAAGAAAGATGTTTGGCATGCAGAGTCAATCTCATGGAGGTTTCCTATTCTCGGGAGGTGGTTTTATGCCTTCTCAGACAACCCAAGTTAACAAAGGCGGTTTTTCATCTGTCAGGGTAAGTGTCTTTCCCTCTGTCAAGGTAGGTTGTTTTAGGGTTTTCAATATATGTGTATTTTGGCAGTTTAAGGAGCCCGAAATTACAACAAGCCTAGATGGTTTTGCAGAAAAGCAGTACTAGCAGCAAGCTTCTTCCATTGATGGTAAAATAGATAATCAAGGCTACCCATAAGCTCTCAGACGAGAATTCAAATTTTACAATAGATGGCATGGACATCAACAATGTAATTAATCATTCTTTACCTTTACTTAATTTTAAAGGGGTTTTATATTATAGGAAAATTTGCCTGAAAATGTTTTTTTGGGTCTGCAGGTAACCCTGGTTGGGATGGTCTTCAACAAGGAAGAGAGGGTTACTGATGTATCGTTTTATCTTGATGATGGTACAAGAAGAATGGAATTGAAACGATGGTAAGTTTTATAGTGTTTGTTGTTGTTATTATGTAGTTGTCACCCAATCTAGCCAATAAGAGTATTTTTTTGTACTTTTATTTGATTGTTTTTTCATGCCTCCGGTCACAAGATCGAACCCTGTCTAGTTTTTTTTCTTAAATTATAATTATTAAATATGGGCTCCTCCTTGTGATATATGTAAACTGCATAGGCAGAGGTGGTGGTTGTACCCACTTTGGTGGGCATGGATAGATCTCATCCCTGATGCCCTCCATACTACAGGTTTTTATGCCAGCGTACGTCGTACACCTGCGGGTTGTACCTTCATGCTTGCAGGTTAGACTATAATATCGGTGTCATACGTGTTGAGTATGTGTTATATTCTTTGCACGAGTAGTAATGTTTGTGTGTTTCACCAGGCACGCAAGGGGGTTAGAGTGTTGGTTGTGGATCCTGATTATCTTCTTGATTCAGAGGTCCTTGCTTTCAGCCGTGTTTATACCCCATGAAGTATTTACACCCCAGAAGTATGTACACTCTTCCACGCGGGGCAGTGCAAAGGGGGGGTACCCCCTCTGCGGGGTCCGGGGGGTCCATCCCCCCGGCTGGGGGGTCTGGGGGCAAGCGTCCCCCGAAGCAAAAATTGCCTTATAAAAGTATATTGTAATTTCATTGTAAATCTGGACCGTTCATTATAAGGTTGCAGATCTAACGATAGAGAT
>JASDQU010172453.1:7350-21424 GCA_032191745.1 Picea mariana
TTGAGCTCTTCCTTGTGCTAATCATCGTGACTCTATGTGGGTGTGTCAATGGGGTTGTCCAACCTCTTTGGTGCACCCATTTCTACAGTGTTGGGAAGACTGAGATACCATTCTTGGGGCATTAGATTGGCCAAGGATGCATTCACATGCACCCTAAAAAGCTTAAGGCGATCAAATATTGGGAAGAGTCGTGGACAATCTACGACGTGAGAGTCTTCCTTGGACTATCCAACTATTATCACAAGTTTGTAGAGGGCTACTCCAATATTGTTGCAGCGTTGTTTGACTTGTTGAAAAAGGAGAAAGCATGGAACTTGATAGAGAGGAGTAAGTCTGTGTTTGAAGAGATAAAATGAAGAATTGTCACCGCTCCCGTGTTGAATTTTTCATACTTTGAGCAATCGTTTGAAGTGCAGACAAACACATTAGATTTTGCCATTAGAGGAGTTTTAACATAGGACGAACATCCAGTTGCCTTTGAGAGAAGAAACCTCCAAGATCATGAACAAATATACCACATTTATGAGAAGGAGATGACCACAATGGGACATTGTTTGCAAACTTGGAGACACTACTTGTTGGGAAATTCATTTGTCGTGAAGACATACACCATTGCTACAAGTTACTTCGCGATGCAACCAAAGTTGTCACCCAAGCAGGCAAGGTCGCAAGAATTCCTTGCATAATTTGACATGGACATTGAGTATAGGTTGGGAACGCTAAATGTTGTCATGGATTCCTTGAGAAGAAACACACAACTCATTGTTGTAGACAAGGAGGATGAGTTACTTACATTAGGGGCAGTCAGATTCATGTCTTGGAAGAGTTGCACGAAAATATCAAGGAAGGGTTAGATCACGATCACACAACAAAGAACATCATGAAGCATGTGAAGGATGGAAAATCATAGTAATTTTGGCTATGCGATGGACTATTGTACTTTGGGGAGCGAATCTATGTCCCTAAGTCCTCCAACCTCAGGAGGGAACTCATGAATGAATGTCACGACTCTCCTTGGGCTGGCCACCCATGAAAACAGAGAATGATGAAGTTGTTGGAGCGAGGATTCTTTTAGGAGAAGATGAAGTGGGATGTGGAGGAGTATGTTCACAATTCCTTATATGTTAGCAGGATAAGATAGACACTAGAATGAGAGCATGGTTATTACGACCTTTACTGATTCCAGAGATACTGTGGACAAGTGTCTCGATGGAATTCATCACATAGATTCCGATGGTACATAAATACAACGAGATTTTGGTCGTGGTGGATTGATTCTCTAAGTATGGTGTCTTCATTGTGACGAAGATGCCTTGCAACGCGAAAGAAGTGGTGAAGTTGTTTTTCAAGCACACAGTGAAGTATTGGGGTCTTTTTCTGAACATTGTGTGAGATAGGTATGCAAGGTTCATGAGTAATTTTTGGAAAAAATTATTCAAGCTTATGGGGATAACGTTGTTGAAGAGTTCATCCTACCATCCACAAAAACATGGGCAGACAGAACAAATAATTTCACTTCTAGAGGACTAATTGTGGCACTATGTACATGCAGATCAGATGAATTGGGCATAATTGTTGGACGTTTCCCAATTCAGCTACAACCTGCAGAAGAGTTCAACGACATGCTACAGTCCATTCGAGTTGATGAACGAACAACAACCCACAATTCCTCATTTTGTGACACAGGGCTATTATGGGACGAATCCATTAGCCATGGGTTTCGTGAAGAGTTGGAATGATCGGTTGGAGATAACTCACACACATTTAAATAACACAATAGACATAATCAAACAATAGGTAGAATGCAACAAGTGCGATGCAGAATTCCAAGTAGGAGAGTTGGTCTTGCTCAAGCTAAGTAGAGATCAGTTTCCACCACCTAATGGGATGGCTCTATCTTTTGTGCAGAGGTATGAGGGACCATTCAAAGTTCTTGAGAAGATTGGAAATGTCACCGACATATTGGAGTTGTTGTTCCACATGCAACATATTCACCTCATCTTCCATGTTAGGTAATCAGAGTCATTCTAGAGAGACCCAGATGACCCAAGTCAAGTTGAGCCATCCAGAACATCGACCATGGTTGTAGATAAGAAAATGTTGGAGGTAGAGAATATTTTGGTGCATCGCATCTTGGGATGGGGTAGAGGTTGAGTGCATGAGTACTTAGTCCATTGGAAGGACAAACTCGACGAAGAGAACAATTGGGAGAGATATGAGTCTTTATGGAAATATGAGGACATAATTCAGGGTTTGACATAGGTCTCTATGGATTGCAAGTGGTATGGAAGTTGTTGGAATGGAAACAAGTAGGCCTTCTAGGACACCCACCAAGCAGATGTTCTCCTTGATAATATTCAATGATGGAACAAACAAAGAGCACAATGAGGAAACAATCGATTGAGTGAATGAAGACGTTAGGAAACAACAATCCACATATCACCCAATCAACCTATTACCTATCAATGAATCAAGATTAATGCACTATTATCAAGCAATCCCTACCATCTTAGAGGAACAATCCATGATAACATACATCAACAACAACAAGAAAATGAAAAGAACACAACTGATGGATGATGGAGGGAAGATAAGCTCAGTATTTACAATACTCTTTCCTCATAACCAAGTTTGGTCAAACCAAGTGATCCAAAAAGGATCTAGAGGAGACTAAGGATAACTCAGAATTCGTAGAAGCAACTCAGGAAGCTCAGAATGGTCTCAACAGACAAAGAAAGGGAAAAAATTAAAAGACCTCAAAACTCAGTGAAATTGGCATCATCACGAAGAGCGCATCACAATATTTCCAACGGCGTAAACAGATCGTCAAACGTAGTTACAAATCAAAAGATATTCGCGGTCAAAGTTTTGGTCAACCTAACCCAGTCAACAAGGATGAGTCAACATATGTACTACTAACGTCAACACTAGTACATATGATGTCATCATCCATAGAATATACGTGGCACATGCAGAGGACAACATGTGTCATGTTGACATCAACATAATGTCAGCATGGTGACGTGGCAACACCAGAGGCTGCAACGTGTCACTCATTTTTGGAATTTTCGGTCAAATCGATGGACCAATGAGAAGGTGCCATGTGGCAATCTGTACAACCACGTGGCAGACCAAGCAACCACCTATCAAATGATGTGGCAAGATGACGAAGCAGGAATGGTGACATGGGATTAATGATACAAGAGTGGTGACGTGGCCAATTGGGAGGTCACCATGCGGCCCAGTCATGGGCTGCCACGTGGCAACGGGAAAACGCCCAATGAGGGCCAGCAACCGAAAAACCAAAAAAAATATTAGCGGGGTTGGCTAGCACCAACCCCCAAATCTGCCACTATTATCACAAATCCCGCCATATTTGGACTGGCCAAACCATAATCCACCAAATCTATCGTCGTTTCCAAAGTTAGGGGAAGAACTTTCATGGTTCAAAAAAAACAAGCCATAGGGAGGAGGCTCGCGGGTTTGACCCCGAGCCCTACCCCAATACTAGTGCCTTAATACTTTCGCCAACCATTGGGCCAAACGGGCAGGGTTGGTAAATCCACCCCCTTTTTTATTTAAAAAGAGGTTCCACCAAAGGCATGAGGGAGAGACAAGGACGCGCGACAGGCCGTACTAGGGCACATAAAACGATGCAAAGGACAATCATTAATGCAGGCTGCAGTCATGAAAACCGAGATGAATTTTCTCAAGGGGCCTGGAAGTGCCAGAATGAGATCGAGGCGTGGAGATAGTCATTTTTGGATAATTCGATGCCACGAATCCAATGGTGCTATTTGTTTTTTGATCTGAGCAAAGTTTCTGGAGCTTAACTCCAGAATGAGGTATACTTGTGTATTTTGACAAATTCTTTTACTGAGTTAATAAAAAGGCCTATCCATTTGAGAGCAGGACCCAGAGACATAGTCCGCCAGGGATGAACTCTGTTATCAAGTTTTTTGTGTTCAGATCTGATGCTTATGTCTCTTCATTATTGAGTTATTCCTTCTTTATGGTGCACTTCAATTTATGCTCATTTAATACAATTCTTTTATAAGTCACATCGATGAAAAGATCCCAGATCATGTTGGTATCAGAACACTCATCTTTGACTTGAATTGTTGAGTGAGAATGCTTACTAGGGCCAAGCATAAGCAAGGTGAAGGAACTCTTAGGACTTTCAATCCTGAGGTTAGTCGTGCATCCCGAAGGAAGAAAATGGCCGAAGAGGGCAAGCATGATGAACATGAGAAAAACTTCCATATGGTCTTTTATCGTATGCTAGAAATGGTCGAGCGAATGTATGGAGACTACAAGAAGAGGATGAAGAAGAAAGGGAAGAAAAAGGAAGCACAAGAAGATGATAATGCTTCAGCGAATCAAGGGGTTGGAGGACATCGTCCTAAGCCTCCATCTTCACCATCAAGTTCTAGCTCTTCTTCCTCTGAGCATTCTCATCATTCTCATGATTCTAGCCATAAAATTTCTCTTAAGAAACCATTGTTAAAGCTTGATGTAAAATTTTCTTTACCTATGTTTAATGGAGAGGCTAATCCTGAAAAGATAGATAATTGGATCTGACGGGTTGAAGTATATTGTCATGTTCAACAGAATGATGAAGAGGAAGTTAAAGTGCAATTGTCTTCTCTTTGGTTGGAAGGCACCACTCTCGTATGGTGTGAAAGCAAACTTCAGGACATAAGTAAGTGTGGTAGTTTTCTTTAAATCAGCGATAAGGAAGCAATTTTATCCATTAGGATATTTACATAAAGCAATGATGGAATGGAAAACTTTAAGACAAAGTATAGGTCAAAATGTACAAAGTTTCACGGAAGAATTTAGGAAGAAATCTCTTGCATTAAACATTCCTTTGGATTATTATGAAACTTTAATGAAGTATATTGGTGCACTTCACAACTATATTCGTCATACTTTACTATTTCTTAAGCCCACCAGTCTTGAAGAAGTTTGTGTGCAAGCCACTCACCTTGAGAATAGGGGAAAGCATGTTCAAGAAGATCCAACAAAGAAACTTCCAATGTCCCACATAAGCAGTTTAAGAAATTTAAAAGGAAGGACAAAAATACCTCCACTGTAAAGAGAGAAGAAGGAAATCCATCTTGCACTCATTGCAAGAAGAATGGTCATGATGATGAACACTGTTGGAAACTACATCCAGAGAAGAGACCGAAACAGTTCAGTGGAAAGGGGAAGAAAAAGACAGTTTCTACAGTGCAACAAGATCTTCATTCCGATTCAGGAGATGCAGGAAAGATCATAGCGGTTGGAGTACAAGGTAAAGATTCCATTCATGCTAGTTCACATTCCAATAATGAATCTCATGATTATGAAAGAAAGAGGAATGAATTATTTCACATAAAAGTTATATCTAAGCACACTAAAATAGATACATTGTTTGACCTGGTTTCCCAAGTAAATTTGATATCTGAAGCACTTGTCAAAAATATGGGTCTTGAAACTAAACCACATCCAAAGCCTTATCCTCTTGGTTGGGTATGTGATAAAGAAAAACTTAATGTCACCAAGCAATGTAGGGTCAAATTTGCTATTGCTTCAAAGTTGATTGATGAAGTGGATTTGGATGCTGTATCACTTGATATATGTGGCATAGTGTTGGGGAGTCCTTATCTTTATGATAGAAAATCAATATTCTTTCGTCATGAGAACAAATATCACCTTACTAAAGGGAGAGTGGAATATATTGTTAGATCCCACAACATGAGGGTAAACAAAACACTTGCTAGTGTAGGACAAATGAAGAGACTCATAAACACTAATAAGAGATATGTACTCATGGTTGTAGGGAAAAGGATGTCGGAACATCTGATGCTTTCCAAGGATGTTATCATTCTCATAAGAAAGAATTAATTGATATTGTTTCTTAGTATGATGATATTTTCTAGGAACTAGATGGATTATCTCCTAAAAGGGAAATCCAACATGAAATACATCTTCAACAAGATTGTCCTCTTCCTAATGTGGACATGTACAGGATGTCAATTGTAGAGATGACACAGATCAAAAAGCAGGTACAAGGTTTATTGGATCAAGGGGTCATCAGGCCCAATTCATCTCCTTGTGGTTCTCTGATCATGATGATGCCAAAGAAGGATGGCACCTGGCGAGTATTTGTCAATTACTGAGCCTTAAACAAAATCACGGTGAAAAATCGATATCCTCTTCCTCGTGTAAATGATTTGCTTGATCAATTAAAGAATGTTGTTTATTTAACTAAGTTGGATTTGCATGGTGGATACCATCAGATCAGGGTTGCAAAACAAGATGCATGGGAAACTGCCTTTAAAACCAAACAGGGATTGTTTGAGTGGTTAGTTATGCCGTTTGGGATTTGTAATGCTCCATCAACCTTCATGCGTGTGATGAATTATGTATTCATGCCATTTCTAGATGATTTTGTGATTGTATATTTAGATGAAATTCTTATATTTAGTGGGACTTGGGATGAACATGTAAGGCATGTAAAGCAAGTATTGGATACTTTGTAAAGGGAAAAGTTGTATGTGAAATTGTCCAAATGTGAATTTGGTAAGACTGCACTTATGTACTTAGGTCATATTGTAGGAGGAGGACAATTTAAAATTGATCCTTCCAAGATTGATGTAATTGTAAATTGGCTTGAGCCCATAAGTGTAACCGAAATACGAAGCTTCTTAGGTGCAGTCAAGTACTGGAGGAGATTCATTTCCAACTTCTATTTTATAGCAACTCCTTTGCATGCCTTAACCAGTGTGAAGAACACTTTTTAGTGGGGAAGAAAGCAACAAAAATCTTTCGACACTTTGAAGGAAAAGATCAATACCACACTAGTATTTGCACTGCCGAATCTTCAACAACCTTTCGAGATCGAGACAGATGCCAACGGGTACGCCATGGGTGAAATATTGATGCAATATCGTAAGCCTATCTGTTACCACTCTAAAACTTTTAACCAAGTTGTTTTTAATTATCCTACGTATGATAAAGAGTTGTATGCATTAGTTCAAAGCGTAAAGAAATGGAAGCACTACTTGTTAGGGAAGGAGACAATCATACATATAGATCATCAACCCTTACAATATCTCCAAGCACAAACCAAGCTGCAACAATCTCGACATTACAGTTGGATGGGTTTTCTTCAACAATTTCATTTGGTAATCAAATACAAAAAGGGTATGAGTAACAAGGTAGTCGATATGCTTTATAGACCTCCTATTGTTGCTTCTATTATTTTGAAGAATGCTTCTTTATCTCATGATAGCTATGTGGAACAATATGCCATTGATGAAGATTTTAAAGAAGTATTTGAGAAGCTAACCCATGGTGCACAGGTAGAGAACTATTGTCTCCAGGGAAAACTACTGTACCATCTTGGAAAGCTATGTATTCCTACAAGTGAACGAGTCCATGTAATACGGGAAGCTCACACTTCTCTTGTGTCTATGAATTTTGGGGTAGGAAAAACTATGGCTCATCTGCAGAGGTTTTGTTACTGGCCTTAGATGAAAGCAATTGTAAGTAAATATGTAAAGGGGTGTGTGATGTGTTCTACTTGTAAGCCCACTAATATAAACTTGGGGCTATACTCACCACTCCATGTTCCATCCCATCCATGGGAAAGTATCTCCATGGATTTTGTAGGGGGTTTACCAATGTTGAAAAGGGGTCATGACTATTTGTATGTTGTAGTTGATAGGTTCAACAAGATGTGTATCTTAATGTCATGTAAAAAGCATACCACTGCTGAGCAGACTGCTAAACTCTTCTATCCATATGTTTGGGTTCACTTTGGTTTACCCACATCCATTATCTCGGATCGAGATACTTGATTCCTTAGGGATTTTTGGACAAGCTTGTGGAGAATGATGGACACCAAGTTGAAGAGGAGCACTGCTTTCCATCCATAGACCGACAAACAAAGAAAGGTTGTTAACCAAACAATGGTAGTTTTGCTTCGAGGCTACTGCAACAAGCATACCGAGTTATGGGATGAATAGATACCCTATGTACAACATGCTTACAATCGAGCCTTACATTCCTCCACTCAGTGTTCACCTTTTGAGACATGTTTTGGGTATTTTCCTAAGGTCCCTCTGGACTTGGTGTATGGGAGAGATGTCGTTTCAAATGAAGAAAGAAATGAAGACAGGGCCCACAAGTTCATTCAAAGGATCCAACAGGTACTCCAAGTAGTCATGGAACAATTGGAGGAAAGTCAAGCACAATATAAAGCTCAGCATGAAAACACATGGTTGATCATCAGTTTCAGGTTGGAGACCAGGTATGGCTTCACATCAGCAAGGAGAGATTGAAGGATGAAGGAAAGAAACTCAAGCCCATCCGTTATGGACCCTTCACTATTTTGGAGAAAAGTAGTACTAATACTTTTCGTCTAGATTTTCCACCTTATATGCAAATCTACTTAGTTGTAAATATGGAAAACTTGAAACTTTTTGAGACTCCCATGATCATGGATGAGGGTGAGGAAGTTTAAATACCTTCAGTTGATGAATTTTCTCCTGAGTACTTGGATGACTTGAAGGAATATATCATCTTGGACAAAAGGACGAGGACTTCACACCGACGTGATGTTGATTATCTTTGGGTGGGCTTAAAGGGCACACATCCAAGCAAGGCAAAGTGGATTGAGAAAGACAAGGTGAGGGGACTCTTCCCTCACTTATCTGTTGATTGATGAAAGATTTTTGTGGTCCAAAAATCTCTCAGTGGGAAGGCGTGATCCAAAAAGGATCTAGAGGAGATTAAGGATAACTCATAATTCGTAGAAGAAACTCAAGAAGCTCATAATGGCCTCAGCAGATAGAGAAAGGGAAAAAATTTAAAGTCCTCAAAACTCAGTGAATTTGACATCATCGTGAAGAGTGCATCGCAAGCTTTCCAACGACGTAAACAACTCGTCAAACGGAGTTATGGATCAAAAGATATTGGCTATCAAAGTTTTGGTCAACCTAGCCCAATCAACATGGATGAGTCAACATCCGTACTGTTGACGTCATCACCAGTACGTATGATGTCATCATCTGTACAATATACATGGCACATGCAGAGGGTGACTCGTTTCATGATGACATCGACATGGTGACGTGGCAACACCAGAGGCTAACACGTGTCATGCTTTTTTGGAATTTTCGGTCAAATCTGTGGATCAATGAGAAGGTGCCATGTGGTAGTCCGTACAACCACTTGGTAGACCGTACAACCTCCTGTTAGATGACGTAGCAAGATGACAGAGCATGAATGGTGATGTGGCGCTGATTGTACAGGAGTGGTTATGTGGCCCAATGGGAGGCCACCACGTGGCCTAGTCATGGGATGCCACGTGGCAATGGGAAAACGCCCAATGAGGGCCAACAACTGAAAAACCAAAAGAAATATTGGTGAGGTTGGTTGGCGCAACCCCCAAATCCACCACTATTATCAAAAATCTCGCCATATTCGGATTGGCCAAACCATAATCCGCCAAATTTATCATCGTTTCCAAAGTTAGGGGAAGAACTTTCCATGATTCAAAACAAACAAGACATAGGGAGGAGGCCCACGGGTTTGACCCCTAGACCTCCCCCAATACTAGCACCTTAATACTTCCACCAACTATTTTGCACTCACATTAATAAATATGACAGATATAATAAAGCACATGCACCAATAAAATTTCTACATTAAGCGTTAAAGACCAAAAAGATACCACATGCATGCTAAATCAAGAAGAAGATCTTCAGGAATATTCATGAATGATTAACTCAGACAACACGAGAGATCATGGGGCAGATAATGGATAAGCTGGCAATTTCATTAGGGATGCCATGCTCCAAAGAGGCTACGTGGGCTGCGTAATAGTGGTAGAAGCGTGTGGAATTGGCGGTCATTGGAGTGAGTGGAGCAGATATGAAATAGAAAGAGTGTCAGAGCAGAGCAGAGAAGAAAAATGAGCAACAAAGACATATAAGAGAGTTTATAGATTCTGAGATTTGGAGTAGAGGATAAGTCAATTCAAGTTTTTGCATGACTCATGCTATGAGTCTGTGTAATAGCTTTGTATGTGGTTGAAACAATTGTGTAGTGAGTCTGTAATGGAGTCAGTCTAATATTGTGTGCAGAATTTGAATAGGGAGTGCATGGTGCATTGTAATGCATCACTTGTAGAATGTATCATAGCACAGGGCGTTATTCCTATTGCAATATGAGTCTCTTTATGTATGCATGCTACCATTGAATTAGAATAATATAAATATGTTGTTCTCTCTACCAATGGCTATGTTGATTCTAAATTAAATGGATGAATGTGTTAATGATGTATGTTGTTAATATGTTACTGAACTATGTAGGAATGTATGAATGCTAGCTCTATTGTCTTCCTGGTATGCTTTATCGATGTATCTTCGACACAATACCAAACTGTATTTGTGATTCCCATGACATCTCAGGTGAGAACTTCTTCGGTCCTAGACTAAATATTGATATGTCGATGTCATGGGGTTTTGTTGGTTAATTCTGGATGAACCCTGGGTCATCAACCCCCTAGTGTTAGGAAGGGTGTGCAGAAGAGAGCCAACAAAGAGAAGTTGAGAGACAACGCATTCATTGGATATAGGATTTTAAAAATTCATTACAAGGATTAATGCGAAGCATTGGAAAAAACACATGGAGGACGAAGTACTTGGTTGAGTGCTTGATTAAGATAATTGTGTTTGGAGATGCAGGGATGTTGGTAATGAAGTTGGTTGATGTTTCATAGTATCATGTGCTTTGGCATACAATTGTAAATTATTGTTTTTATGAAGTTGATTTTTTTTTATCACATGTAAAATGGGCATATGGCATGTTGTATTCTCGAATACATAGTAAATAAAGTTTGAGGGGGATAGATGAATATATCAAATCAAGTTTAAGGGGTGGGAGGGGGATGTTGGGTTAATCTTGACTCAGTCATAGAGTAGATAAGATATCCTTGATATTGTCATTAATGGGTTTACTATTGGTGGTTTAGGAGCCCATGGTATTGGGCAACCCTTGGTATTATATGTGATGAAGTGTATTTAAAGGCTTGAAAACTCCATTGTAAAATGCTTTAAGGCTTGTAATTTCATATGTAATTTATTATGTGTGAATTGCATAAAGTGTGAAAGGAAGTCTCCATTCAAAGCATAAATTTTGGAAGGAATCCATAATTCAAATCTTGATTCCTCCACATAAATTGTGGAAGGAAGTCACCATTCAAAGCATAAATTGTGGAAGCAACTACGTTAAAGTTTGTTTTTTGTTCCACAACATTAAATGGTGAAGGTTTCAAATGAAAAATTTGAGGTGGATAAATGCATGGTTGCATGCAAAATGATGGTTCATGTGTATATTGAACCATGGTAAATGATAGTTAGAAACACATCACAAAGTTTGAGCATAGGCGGAAGCAAATGGACGTAGACTGGAGCAGAGAGGGATGCTAGTAAATAAGCAAGTAGATGCTTCTTGCATCATTTGCTTAGGTATATAGAGGTTGTATTTAGTAGGGGAAGTGGAAACAAAATAAAAATAATAATAAATTATTATTATTATAAAGGAGTTGAAAATTTAATTACATGTAAATGGGCATATGAATGTAAGACCTAGTTAGGCATGTTTACCCCTAGTAAATTACTGGTAAAATTATAGACATAGACCTAAGTGATGGGGGGGGGTGGACAGGTTGTATTCCTCGATACCCTGTTTATAAACTTTGAGGGAGGTAGGACCTAGATAATTACCGCAAGTCAAGTTTAAAGGGGGGGAATGTTGGGTTAAACTTGACTTGGTGAAAGAGTCAAATGAGTTAAATTCGGTTTATGTCAATAGTGGTGTTTTCTTGGGCCCATGGATTTTTGGTATCCCATGGTATTTTTCTTGTGGATTGCGTGTAATGAAGCCTTATAAAGGCTTAGTATAATCCATTGTACTTGGACTAGAGGTGAGGGTTGAAAGCTCACTTGGCTAGCTTGGACATATTCAATCAAGGGAGCAAAGATTGGAAACCTTTACAAGTTGGAAGGGAGTAAATAAATTAATGGTTGTATCTGAGGAAGAAAATGAATCTACCCATTTATGGCATCAATGGTCNGGTAGGACCTAGATAATTACCACAAGTCAAGTTTAAAGGGGGGGAATGTTGGGTTAAACTTGACTTGGTGAAAGAGTCAAATGAGTTAAATTCGGTTTATGTCAATAGTGGTGTTTTCTTGGGCCCATGGATTTTTGGTATCCCATGGTGTTGTTCTTGTGGATTGCGTGTAATGAAGCCTTATAAAGGCTTAGGATAATCCATTGTACTTGGACTAGAGGTGAGGGTTGAAGGCTCACTTGGCTAGCTTGGACATATTCAATCAAGGGAGCAAAGATTGGAAACCTTTACAAGTTGGAAGGGAGTAAATAAATTAATGGTTGTATCTGAGGAAGAAAATGAATCTACCCATTTATGGCATCAATGGTCGGGCCATATGAGTGAGAAAGGTATAAAGGTACTGATAAACTATCCATGAAGTGTTTAAGAAGAGATAATGGAGGCGAGTTCACATCTTTGGAATTTGAAAATTATTGCAAGGAAGCTGGGATCAAAAGGCATAAAACCATAGTTTACACTCTATATAAAAATGGCATGGTTGAATACATGAACATGACTCTTCTAGAAAGATAAAGGAGCATTCTTAGTAATGGAAAGTTGTAGCAAGAGATGTGGGTAGAAGCAATCACTATAGTTTTCTATCTAGTAAATTGGCCACCATCTGTTGCAATAGACTATAAGATTCTTGAATGACATGGACAGGTCATTCGTGTGATTATTCAAATCTGAAAGTTTTGGTTGTGATGCTTATGATCTTATTTCTAAAGATCAATGCTCTAAGTTGGACCCTAGATCAAATAAGTATATCTTTTTTGGGTACGGTGATGGAGTGAAGGGATACATATTGTGCGATCCTATTGCCCACAAAATCATCATTAGCAGATATGTAGTATTTGATGAATCTCTTCTCATAAAATTAGACATAGTAGAAGTTGAAATGAAACAAGAACAAGTACCACATTACCAATTGTTATGCTTGTTTCTATTCATGTAGTATTATCACTAGTTGCTTTAGTTGATCTTGAGTTAGAGAAGCTAGATGTTAAAAACAAATTCTTACATGGAGATTTGGATGAGGAAATATATATGAAACAACAAGAAGGTTTTGTTTAGGATCACAAAAGAAGATTTTCTTGCAAACTCAAGAAGTCATTGTATGGCCTATGGTAGTCTCCTAGGAAATGGTACAAGATGTTTGATTCCTTCATGGCGAGACAAAATTTTATAAGAAGTGAGTATGACCATTGTGTTTAGTTCAAAATTTTAGAAAATGGTATATTCATTATCTTGGTGTTCTACATTGACGATATGCTTGTCTTAAGCAAAAACACAGTTGAGATCAGCAAGTTAAAGACTCAATTGGCTAGGACTTTTAATATGAAGCATCTAGAAGCAACAAGACCAATTTTGGGCACAAAAATACATAGAGACAGGAAAGATGGTAAGATTTGGTTATCACAACAAAATTATGTGGAGAAGATACTTTTGATATTTGGTATGAATAATGTGAAACCAGTAAATATCCCTTTGGTTTCCCATTTTAAGCTTTCTTCAGGTTTATGTCCTAGTAATGAAGAAAATGATTATATGTCTCATGTATCATATTCTTGTGTAGTAGGAAGTGTAAGGCCTCCCGGGACACCCACCGAGTGTGCACGCTCCTTGGGTATATTCAACAACAGATGGATGAAGAGCACAAGGAGGAAACAATCAATTGGGAAAATGAAGATGTTTGGGTGTGGGCAGGAGAACCTTGGGGCACAATGGTAACGTGTGCACCCAAGGGGGCACACATCTTTCTTCCCTTGTGACGAAAGATGAAAATTTAATTTGGGTTACATTTGGGAAAGGGCGGGGCAACTTGGGAGCACACCCAAGTTGTGGACCCATCTTCCCTTAGCAACATGGGGGAGATGGAGAGGTGGAATGACTCCATCGACACAC
>JASDQU010172455.1:0-20967 GCA_032191745.1 Picea mariana
ATTTCACATTGAGTGGATATACTAATGCAGATTGGGCAGGAAGTGTTTCTGATAGGAAAATCACTTCAGGATGTTGTTTCAGTTTGGGATCAGCTATGATCTCGTGGCAAAGTAGGAAGCAATCTAGTATTGCTCTCAACACAACGGAAGCAGAATACATTGTTGCACGTTCTGCCAGTTGCGAAGCTATATGGCTTCGAAAGTTGTTGACCGGCCTATTTGACTTAGAGATGAGAGCAACCTTGATTCTATGTGACAACCAGAGCTGCATAAAGATGACAGAGAATCTTGTATTCCACGACAGGTCGAAGCACATAGAGATCCGTTATCATTACATCCATGACATGGTGTAGAGAGGAGCCTTAAAGCTCCAGTACATTAGCACGGATGAACAGGTTGCTGATGTGTTGACCAAGCCACTATCTCGCATAAAGTTTGAGTACTTTCGAGATAAGCTTGGTATAGTCCGAAAGGACCCTCCTCGAAAGGGGGAGTAGATGTTGTGATGAGACATCTCTTGCTTCCGACCTGATGGTTGTGACGTAAAGCAAGATGATGTGATATGACTAGTACTGTGCTTCCAGCTGGATAGCTGTGACGTAAAGCCACTCTAGCATCCTGCTTCTGACCTGATGGTTGTGATGTAAAGTAGGATGAGTACCTTGCTTCCGACCTGATGGTTGTAACGTAAAGCAAGATGATGTGTGACTAGTACTATGCTTTTGGCTGTATAGCTGGGACGTAAAGCAAGTCTAGTTCCCTGCTTCTGACCTGATGGTTGTGACGTAAAGCAGGATGTGTACCTTGCTTCCGACCTGATGGTTGTGACGTAAAGCAAGATGATATGATGAGACTAGCACTGAGCTTCCAGCTGGATAGTTGTGACGTAAAGCCAGTCTAGTATCCTACTTCTGACCTAATGGTTGTGACGTAAAGTAGGACGAGTATCTTGCTTCCAGCTTGAGTGTTGTGATGTAAAGCAAGACGATGAGATGAGACTAGTACTGTGCTTCCAGATTGATAGCTGTGATGTAAAGCCAATCTAGTATCTTGCTTCCAGCCTGAGTGTTGTGACGTAAAGCAAGACATTGAGATGAGACGAGTACTGAGCTTCTAGCTTGATAGTTGTGACATAAAGCCAGTCTTGTATTATGATGAGCCAGCCTTATGTTGTGATTATGATGATGTATCAGTTTTTATACTAATACATATTGATGCAGATGATGATGGCATTCATTTGAGAATGACGATGTTGCCGAAGAAGAAAACTTCCGATGATTTATAGATACACCAGTCAGTGTTCCAAGATGATATTGATGATGTTGTCCTCTCACCCACTTGATGTTGTTGATGATGTTGCCCTCTCTCTCTCGCACAATGCTATTGAAGAATACCCTTCTTGTTAAGGGGGAATGTTGAAATAATGTAACTGCAAAGAGTATTCTTATTATTATTTGATATATTATTCATTGGATCAATCCCCATTGTGCATTGATCATGTCGGCTATTTTAATAGAACCAAATCCCCTTTTGCGGATTCGTGAAATGACAATTATAATAGGTAGAATAAGAAGCCGGCCGCAGCAGATATTAAAGAGGCCCCAAAAAATATTAATTAGGACCAAATCCCCTTTTGCGGATTCGTGAAATGACAATTATAATAGGCAGAATAAGAAGTCGGCCCCAACAGATATTAAAGAGGCCCCAGAAAATATTAAAGGTGGTTATAACCACCCAGTTGGAGAAGTCGGCCCTGCCAATGAAGAGACACTTCACAAGTGCCAGTCTAATATAAATAAGGAGGCTAGCGCCTCACTTAGATACATAACTCACTTGCTCATTGAGAGACAAGTTTCGGATCTGTTGTTAGAGAAGAAGGAGAGAGAGTGGTGCATATCTGGGAGAGGATCTTCTGCATTAGTTTAAGAGATCTCTTGGCATTGTATTAGCTATCTATATTAAGGAAGTTTTGCTAGGTTTTCTTCCCCTAGAGGGTTTCCCAGGATAAATGTTGTGTCTCTTGTGATTGTGTATTTCTCAGTGATCTTGGATTATGCTATTGTTATCTAATGAAATGCAAAGAACTATAATAATGGCTTAAACATTAACAGAGACAGGGTTACAATCAGCCATGACAAACTTGTTCAACAATTCTCCAATGTACTTCTTTTGGGAGATGAAAATGTACTTTGGATTTTGAATCACTTCAATGCCCAAATAGTAATGAAGATGTCCCAAATTTGTCATCTCAAAACCTTTCTTCAACTCTTTCTTTATAAATGCAATATAACTTTCATTGTTCCTCGTTATCAATAGATCATCTACATACACTACAAGATATACCACTGTATTTCCAACTTTCTTGACAAATAGAGTTGCATCGTCCAGATTGAAGTGCTTGAAATTCAATTTCAAAAGATGCTTAGTTAGCTTTTCATACC
Organism: Picea mariana; assembly: GCA_032191745.1. Taxonomy (NCBI): domain Eukaryota; kingdom Viridiplantae; phylum Streptophyta; class Pinopsida; order Pinales; family Pinaceae; genus Picea; species Picea mariana. The sequence goes on from JASDQU010172455.1 coordinate 2,442, forward strand.
AGGCTCACGATGCTTGTTTCAGGCCATATAAGGATTCGATGAGCTTGCATACTTTTTGTTCTTGTCCCTTCACAAAAAAAACTTTTGGCTACAACATGAAGACATTCTTTTTCAAGTCTCCATTCAAGAAAGCAATCTTCACATCCATTTGATGAATTTTCCATCCATTTTTTGTTGCCAAGGAAAATAGAGTACGGATGGTAGCCCATTTTGTTGCGTGGGAAAAACTATCCTCATAATCAATACCTTATTTTTTTGCAAATCCTTTTTCCACGAGCAGTGTTGCAGGGAGAGCACCCCGCCAACGCTCCCAAGCCCGAAAGCGCGCTTCGAGCAAGAGTGTCCAAGAAGTGCACTCCCAAAAATCAAGAGCACGCTTCGGGGCATTCTAGGATGCTCCCTGCCATTTCAGGAGTGTCACGCTCCATGGGACACTCTCAGAGGCTAGGAGTGTGCTCCCAAGGCGCTCCATAAACGCTCCCTGAGCGTTCCCTAGGCTCTTCCTAGACGCTCCCTAAGCACTTGTTGGGCACTCCTTGGGTGTTCCCTAATGGTAATGTTAAATTCTTATAAAAATGAAAGATAAAGGAAATATCAACTTAAATTCTTGTAAAAATGAAAGATAAAGAAAATGCCAACTTTTAATTGATTTTTTAACATTATCATTAATCGTTTCAGGATGTTTGAGAGTGGTTCCAACCTCATCGGACTTCATATGGAGAAAGTAGAATTTCATATCCCTTTCAAAATTCAACTGACTTAATAATTTTCAGGATTTTGACATTAATGGGATTGCAAGATTTTCAATGGATTCTATCACATATGAGGGTATGTGTTTGGTATTTAATCAAGAGCACCAAGCCCTTTATGTACCCCAATGTTGGTAGTGTTGATTGTTAAACTACTTTGTCGTGGCCTTAGCAAAAATGTACCCTTCACTCAAACCAAAACATTGATTAGGCATGTTAAGCTTTTTCTACCATATTTTAAAGCTAGGATTAGGTAGTTTCATCAAAATTGGGTGGTGTCGACTGATGTCCCTAGAGGGTCGAGGTAGAAGCAAAGGCTAGACAAGAGGCAAAGGATGAAGGATGATACTAATGATGTGGATCCCAATATAAGCGATGGTGGAACAATTCTTTTCATTTATGTTTTTCATTTAAATGTTCTTGCTCATTTATCATAATGCTTTCTTTCAAAGTTCCAATATAATCATTAATGTACTATGGATGGCATTTCTAACTTCATAATAATGTAGTATTCATCTACTAGTACAAATATGCATGTTTTCATATATTTTGCAACTAATTTGGCATTCTGCATGTTTTTTTAATGTAAAAGCATTATAATATATAATATATATATATATAAAGGACGCTCCTTTTTTGGAAAATGGCGCTCTCCACGTTCTTGCTCCTAAAAATGCTCTCGCTCCGCTACGCACTCTAGCCACACTAGCCACGAGCCTTGCCCTATGCTTGTCAAGTGATCCATCAGACTTGTGCTTGTTCTTGAAGACCCACCTGAAGCCAATTGATTTGGTTCTAAATGGAGGATCCACCAACTTCCACGTCCCATTCTTGACGAGAGCATCATACTCCTTCTGCATAGCTTCTTTCCAGACATCATGAGAAGTGGCTTCTTCCAAATAAGTTGGTTCAAATTTAGTAGATAAACTCAAATCACAATCATATGAAGCATCCACATCATCTATATCACCTAAATTTGAATTATCTACATCACCTCCATCTTGTGTTGAGGAACTTTTGGTTCATGTCTTTCTAGCCTCATCAGGATGAACACTTTCAAGTGTTTTTATGAGCCATTTTGGTGGACCTTTCTGAGATAGTCCAGGTTGCTTAGTTGATTGAGATGGTGTTGAATTCTCATCAAGACTCAACCTTTTAATTCTCTCAATCACATCATCCAAATGAACTTTAGGTTCTGATGAAGTGGCTGGAACTTCTTCAGGAGGGGGAGATGGTGTGTTAAAAGGAGATCCCAAAGATTGATCCAAGATAGGAATCCCCACTTCAATATGTGTAATCTCGTAATCAAATTCATGATATGTCTTTACTTGAGCGAATTTGTCTAGATGATCAAGCAGCTTCAATAATTTTGGCATTCTTGGAGGATTCAATAAAGATTACATCTCTGGAAAGAATGAATTTCTTGTTTACCTCATTGTAAAGACAATATCCCTTGGTGGAATTTGAGTACCCCAAGAAGATGCACTTCCGACTCCTTGAATCAAGCTTGTTTCTTTGTTCCTTAGGAATTAAGGCATAGCAAGTGAAACCAAAGACCCTAACATGCCTCACCGAGGAATGCATCCATACCACATTTCATAAGGAATCTTGTTTTCAAGAGCATGAGATGGACACCTATTTTTCACATAAATTGCACATAAAACTGCATCAGCCCAAAACATCAATTTTACATTTTCGAGAAACATCATGGAACGAATCATATTTAGGAGAGTCTTGTTCATTCTTTCAGCTACACCACTCTATTGAAGATTGTATGGAATTGTGATTTGATGTTTGATCCCAAGTTGGCGTAGATAGTTTTCAAATTCATTAGATGTATATTCTCTTCCATTATCAGTGGCAAGAGAGCCAATACGAGACTGAGCTTCATCTTGGATTCATACATGGAAGTTTCAAAAGCTTGTGATTTTTCTTTCAAAAAGTACACCCAACACATCCTGGTGTAATCATCAATAAAAGACATGATATATTTATTCCCATTTGCAGATGGAACATGTATGGGGCCTCACAACAAATTAGAATGTATCAATTCAAGTTTTCTACATGCTTTAGAAGTGGAATCATGAAAAGGTTTTTTTCTATGCTTCACAAGGGTACAAGCATCACATTGCTTCAAATTCCTAGGAATAGTAGGCAAACCAGAGACACCACTCTTTTTCAGCAAATGAAGGCTATCATAATTAATGTAACCAAATCTAGCATGCCACAAGAGACTAGATGGTGTTGTACCTTCATTGTGATGAGAGGTATGCAGAATTTTGTGCATGAGCAGATGTCCCTTTCAACTTCAGCGGTCTTTCATCTTCCACTCCGGTCATGACAACCATGTTGCCAGAAGCCATCCTTATTTCAACTTTGCCACCAAAGATATGAATAGAGTGGCCTTGCTATCGAATGTACACAATAGACTTCATGGTTCCAATTCTCAAAGGTTTGACACTTGAGTCCAAGCAATTTAAACTTGATGGTGCCAATTCTCGAAGGTTTGAGACTTGATTTATCTCCAAAATAAACTTTTCCATCTACATTGTCATTGAAATCTTTGAAGAAGTCTCTTCAGAAGGTCATGTGGCAGGTTGCACCTGTGTCAAGCAACCATGCATCTCTCTATGAAGAAAATGAAATGTTAAACAAATCTTCAATTACTCCTATATTGCAATGGGCAACAATATAATGAGAAGATTCAGGTGCTTTACCTTTCGTTGGATCTGATGGTTTACCTTTGTCTTCTTTCTGATTATGTCTGCATTTGATCTTCTCCCATGGGATTTTGTAGTCCTTTGCTTCGTGTGACCCATTCCTTCCGCAATGGTCATAGTGAAGATCATATCTCTCGCCTTAGTTATGTCTACCCCCTGCCTCTAAAATTCTTTCTTCCACGTCCTATTTTGTTTCCTTCTCCTCTAAAAGAACATGTGATTGATTCTTCCCTTTCTGAGCAAGGCACATAGTCTCACCGGTCGACTGAGTTGACCTCTTTCTAAAGGCTTTCTCACATTCTGAAACTTTCTCAACCAAAGTGTCAAATGTGATGGATTTCATTTGACAACTAGTTTGCAGAGATTCAACGTAGTGAGAATATTTAGGGTAGAGGGCCTTAATGAAAATCGTGAGAGGAAGGTCTATCTTCACTCCAGTGGCATCAATGTCATGCATTATGTCGTTGATCTCAGAAGCTAAAGCCATAGGATCATCATTCTTCAACTCTAGGTTGAAGAGCTTCACTAACAATTGTATGAGTTCCAGTTCTGAGTGAGTGTCATAAAAGTCCTTCAATTTCTTCCAAGCACTATAGGAGTCAATAATGGAAACAATATGGCGGTTCACCTCTTCACTCATTGTCGCGACAATCACGACATCTACTTTCTGGTCTTTGTCCTTCCATATGGCACGCTCCTTGTTTGATTTAGGAATGGTCGGTTTGTTCTACTCTTCAGTTATGCTTCTGATTCGGCTTCTTCTTCACTAGTAGTTGTTGCTTCACAAATGCCATTCCACAAGTCATTGAAGATCAAAGACTATTTGATCTTTCTGTACCATTCTTGGTAATTTTCTTTGCCAATCAATATTCACCGACAATGGAGATGAGAGAATGCATTTTCATAAACAAAATGGCAATCTCTGTAATACAATAATAATCTTTGAGCCTAGAAAACGTTTTTGAATCTTCTAAGTTGTCAAATGTTGTTGCACATCAACAGAACTATGATAAGGGCTCTTGTTTCTTGCAGAAAATGGCCAAGAAACATCATGTGGCGAAGAACTATGGCATGCACCATCACTCATCGATTGCGGACGAAGGAAATCCATCTGGGAAATGATTTCAACTATGGAAAAAAGACTCCCATAATTTTGTGTTTTGCTTAAAACCCCATGAATAGTATCCCAAGCTAAAACCCACTGATAATTACAACAACCAAAAAGATGCAGGGTGTATATATAAACCGGGACCAAGGTTTGGATGAATATATGGAGGAATATATGTCTCAAATCAATAACCCACAAGTTGACGGAACCAAAAGAACATGATTCCCAAGATGTCACGTTACAATGCGTTTTGGTTTCTGAAACACCCCCACAAAAAAACTTCTCGAATGTGGACGTCGATGAAAATCACAGAAGAAACGATGGCGAAAGACATGAAGAAAACTGAGGTACTATGAGGCTGCCAACTAAGGTTTGTCTTTGACCTTGAGTTTGGCTCTAAGTTTAATCTAAAACCTGTCCTGTTTTGTTGTTTTAGGACAGCAAACAATTTTGCACTTTTCTGCCCATAATTTTTATTGGTTAAGAGTTTTTTGAGGTGCCCTTGCAAGTGTTTTCGACCAGGTGGTTAGCACATGCAATATATCTCAAAACAAGTAACACTCTCCTAGATATTTACAACACAAATAAGTCGATCTACACTCTAAGCATGCATGAAAATAGGACACAGGTATTTTTGGTCAACATGACCTTGGATAAAACCCCCCTCGAAAACCAGTCGAAACCTTTGTCACAGAGTTCCAACGGAAGGTAGTGATTGTATCTGATATATCAAGGCACAGACTGGTGATGTTGTTCACCGAGGCATTGACGGAGCCATTAGGAGGTTGGGTTAAGGCTTTCAAGCCTCACACCCTACAGGAGGCCATTGTGCGCACGAGAGACATGGGGGACTCAGCACCGAAACCCGAACTTGTTACCAAACCCTTTTGTACCACAGAGAGACAGGGATCTGAGAAATCCTCAAAGGGAATGGAAGGGTAAGCCCAAATTGGACAATGACACCAGAGGGGAGTTGATGAGGAAGAAGTTATGCTTCTCTTGCAGAGACCACTGGGTTCCAGGCCACAGGTGCATGGGCAAGGGAGAGATCCATTATATTGAGGTGGCAGCAGACAGTGTGGATAGTGAGGAGGAGGAGCAGGACAACAGATCCACTAACTCAGAGGAGGAGCCATCACAGGTAGAGGAGCAGCCTCCATTGAGACCACCGACACCGACAAGGACCCACCGACCGATACCACCACAACCTCCTGATCAGGCTAACGCACGAAAACTAGCAAAGGGAGGAGTCATAGTGACCCTTTCTAGTGTTCCCAGGTATGACACCCTCTGGATCAAAGGGACTATTCAGGGACAGCGGGCAATCACCCTGATTGATGGTGGGGCCACCCACAACTTCATTGATGATTCATTGGTATTGAGGCGGGCACTTCAGACAGAGGAGTTTGAGGGATTCGATGTTGCAGTAGCAAATGGCCATATAGTGGAGTGTCTTGACAGAGTCCCGGACTTAGAGATAAAGTTAGGTAGCTACAAAGTGACAGACACATTTTATGTAATTGACCTATCTGACACAGATGTGGTATTGGGAGTCTAGTGGTTGATCACATTGGGAAAAATCACCACTAACTACCAAGCCTTGGAGATGGGGTTCAAGGACAGTGACGGGAAGAGGATCGTTCTGAGGAGCATGTCGACAGGGGCACCCCGAACAGTTTCGACCAAGAGGATGGAGAGGATCTTCAGGCATGGGGAGGTAGCGTATGTTGCAGAGTGCTTGATCACTTCGCAAAAGGATTTAGAGGGTCGACAGCAGTATCAGACAGAGATCCGGTACTTGTTGGGATGACATCAACAGGTTTTTGGTTCGATTTTACAAGGGAGGCCATCGGACAGGGGGTTTGAGCACACCATTGAGTTGGAGGAGGGGGGAAAACCTATGATCACACCACCCTATCGTCATCCTAGGAGGTTCAAAGATGAGATAGAGAAAGCAATTAAAGAATTGCTAGCAATGGGACACATCAAACCGAGCAACAGTCCATTCTCTTCTTCAGTTGTCTTAGTTTTGAAGAAGGATTGTACCATGAGGATGTGCATCGATTACCGGGCCTTGAACAAGAAGACCATCAAGAACCCGTATCATATCCCTCGCATAGATGAATTGATGGATGAGCTATATGGGGCAGTTTTCCTCTCAAAGATTGATCTTCGCTCTCGATATCATCAGATCAACATCCGAGAGCAAGACATAGATAAGACAACTTTCAGATGCCACTTTGGTCATTTTGAGTTTCTAGTTATGCCATTTGGGCTAACCAATGCACCGGCTACATTCTAGTCTTGCATGAACCACATATTCAGGGATCAGTTGAGGAAATCGATCTTGGTTTTCTTCGACAACATCTTGGTCTACAGCAAGACATGGCAGGAGCATATGAGGCACTTGGATGAGGTACTGAGTATCATGGAGACACAGTCACTATACACCAAAGAGTCCAAGTGTGGGTTCGGTATGACAAAGTTGCTTTACTTGGGCCACATTATCAATGCACAGGGGGTACAGGTGCACTAGGAGAAGATCAGGGCCATTCTGGATTGGTCAACACCCAAGAACGTGACAGAGTTGAGGAGCTTCTTTGGGCTATGCAGCTATTACATGTGGTTTGTCAAGGGTTTTTCTCAGCTTAGAGCACCACTCACAGATCTCACCCGACATGGGGCTTTCATCTGGACCGATGAGTGACAGAAAACCTTTGATCACATGAAGGAAGTCATGGACACCTGTCCAGTGTTAGCGTTACAAGACTTCACTTTGTCGTTTGTATTAGAGTGTGATGCGTCCGGCGAGGGTATCGGGGTAGTTTTGATGTAGGGTGGACATCCCATTGTGTTCGAGAGCAAGAAGCTCAGTCAGCTCGAGAGGCCGTACTCCATTTATGGCAAGGAAATGTTGACAATCATGCATGCCTTGACCAAATTTAGACAATATTTGGTGGGCAGAAAATTCGTGGTCAAAACAGATCACAACAGCTTAAAGTATTTCCTTGAGTAGAAGAACCTCAATGAGCGCCAACAAAAATGGGTGACGAAGGTGCAGGCCTTCAACTTCAACATAGAGTATGTCAAAGGGAAGAAAAACATTGTGGTTGATGCGCTATCTAGGAGACCTGCAGCATGTTCTTTGATGGAGATTTCAGCAGATTGGAAATCCCACTTGTTAGTGGAATATTCCAAGAACAAGTTTGCTTGTGAGGTTTTGGATGGACAAGTTCGGGATGGCAGGTACAGGGTCATTGACGATGTCATATTCTACAAGGACAGAGTCTACTTAGTGCCAGATTCAGGACTCAAGAAGAAGATCCTCGCAGCAGTTAACGATTCACCACTGGCAGGCCATCAGGGGTTTTTCAAAACCTACAGGCAGATCAGAGAGAGGTTCTCATGTAAGGGCCTCAAATAGGACGTTATGAGATACATCAGTGAGTGTGTGACTTGTCAGCAGAACAATTCAGAGCATACGCTTCCAATGGGGCTACTTCAGCCACTTCCCATTTCGGAGCAGAAATGGGAGAGTATATCAATGGAATTCATCACATGCCTACCCAAGGTCCAAGGTAAGGACTACATCTATGTAGTGGTCGACAGATTGCCCAATTTTTCGCACTTCTATGCCATACCAACAGAGTACAATGCAGTTCAAGTAGCCGAGTTATTCTTCAGGGAGGTCTTCAAACTTCATGGGTTGTCGAGGAACATCAACAGTGGCAGGGACAGTCGGTTTATTGGGACATTCTAGAGGGAGTTGTTTAGATTGGTGGGGACAGAGTTGACACCCAGCACCAACTATCACCCTCAGACAGATGGGCAAACCGAGATAGTCAACAAGTGGGTTGAGGAGTATTTGAGGAACTATGTGGGTGGACAGCAGAGAACATGGGTCAGATGGCTACATCTAAGAGAGCATTGCTACAACACCACTTTCCACATGTCCATTGGCATGACACCCTTCTGAGCATTGTACGGTTATGATGCTCCCACTTTGGTAGACCTAGTTTTTGGGGAGAGCAGAGCAGAGCTCCCAAAGCCAAGGATTGGATCACCGAGAATCAGGAGATCCTCAAGTTGCTAAAAGAGAACCTGCAGACAGCAAAGAATCAACAGAAGGTGAGTGCGGGCAGGCACAAGATAGAGCACAGCTTTGAGGTTGGGGATTTGGTTTTCTTGAGACTCCAACCTTATAGACAATCATCTCTGAAGAAGAGTGGGGCAGAGAAGCTTAAACCTAGATTTTATGGACCTTACAGGATCATGCGTCAGGTAGGCGAGGTTGCTTATGAGCTCGAGCTTCCAGAGGGGAGCAAGATTCATAACGTGTTCCACGTATCTTGCCTCAAGAAGGCAGTGGGACAATTCATCAGCACATCAGAGGAGCTTCCACCATTGGATGAGGAGGGGCAATTGGAGCTAGTGCCAAAGGAAGTGCTCGAGCAGAGAGAGTGCAGATTGAGGAGCAGGGTCATCAGGGAGTGCATGGTTAGGTGGAGGGGGCTTCCAATGGAGGATGTCACATGGGAGGGAGAGCACATTTTGCAGCACCCAAGATTGATGTTGCTAGAGGACAAGCAATCTCGGGAAAGGAGGACTGTGATGTCCCATTCCCAAGAGTAGGCCAGCAGGGAGTGACTTAGTAGTCTATTTGTTCCCGTAGACTATAGTCAGGCACACACAGGGAATAAGAGGAGAAATAAGGGGTGATTTAGTGGCTAAATGATGAATTAAGCCAAAAAGCATAGGAAAAGTCACTTAAGCTAAAGTCAACGGAGAAATAGAATGAAAAGGTGTTGAGGGGGAGACTTAATTAATTAATTAATCACCTTAGGAGGAAAAGCGCCTAGCATAAGTGATGTCAACGAAGAATTAGATCAGGAAGAGTATAAAGGGAGGAATTTGACCTAATTCCTCCTTATGTTATGATTTGATGTTGAGAGTTTCCAGAGGAGGAGAATCGACCTCTTGTTGTTTTGTAGATTTCTGGAGGAAACCACCACCTTGATTGGTTTCGGTGTTGAGAGACACACCCTAGCCTATCGGAGCTACCATCTAGGTAACTCACTGTGCCATCCAAGAGTATCCAGTTTGCAGTGATTGCGCAGCTCAGCCAGTGAGGGCGCAAGGGTTAGAGAGGGTTTTTGTGTAGCTGCACGAGTCCAGGGATTATCTTGCAGATTCTTCCCGACCCAGTTGAGGACTAGCCAGGGCGCATCTTTTGAGCCACCAATCATCAGATTCTAACAGTGGAATCTCTCAGTGCGCAACAGACAGCCAGAAAGTGCGCAGCTCTTGAGGAGGGACATTTGGGGTTCCAAAGGGAGTTTCGGATCAGTTCCAAGGAAACCCTTTCGACCCAGTATAGCATTGGCCAGGGCACACATTTCAAGATATATATCAGCAGATTTCGTCCGTGGAATCACTAGGGCGCACTCGTTGAGCCCAAGAGGTAAGAAACCCCCCAGGGGATGACATCCAGAGCTTTCAAGGTTCGATCTTCAATCCGTCATTCATCAGTAGCAACCTAGAGGCCAAGGCGCTCAGCTTGGGACAGCAGTTTCCAGGCGATTCTGTCAAGTATAGACACCAGGGCGAGTTTTCCAGAGTTGCAGCAGTGGCCGTGAGTTTCTGGAACTGCATCTTTTTGTCGATCTATCCATGCATGCACAAATCTGCCTTCATCTTCTGATCACGGGTATTTTGTATTAGTTGCTTGTATTCCAGTGATGATCCACGAGATCTAGCTGATGATTTCATCTGCTTTCAGCACATTATTGTATTTCCTGTTTTTTCCCTCATAATACATATGAATGAGATGGTGTTTGTTCCTTATTATTTATGCATTATATATTCTACCTAAACATTAATTGAATGAAACAAACATGTGAAAATCATCGAACATGTTAAAACATTAACTCAAACACATCCAGAAACCCCCAGAGTATCAGATCAAACAATGAATTTGTCAGTTTAGCAGTGTTTCCTAGACTAGCCGAGTTAGGAATATTACACCTTGATAGAACAATTTTCAATTTCAATATGTGAATATAGGATGTCTAATATTATCTGTCTAACAAGGCCTTTGGTTTGTTCACATCACTCTTCCCAAATAGCAAAATATTTACCATAAGTAGGTTTTTAGATGTCACCATTAACGAACCGCAACAATTTTTTCCCCTAATCACATCAATCATCTTTCCTTTCCATAATACATTGTTAGAGACATCCAAAATACACACATTTAGAAGCTTGGAAGTCATTGTGAGGGTTACCTCCAAGACTTGCACTCAAAGATATATAAGTCCATGAACAAAGTACAACCCTAGGGGCATGTAGGAAGGTTGTCCATTGTCACCACAACAACTCTTCCTCTCCCACTAGGCCGGTTCTTTTCTGGCACAAGGGGAAAACTAGAAAAGAAGTTTATGATATTCTTTAGAAATAAAGAGATGGTGAACTACCAAGACTAGTGTCTATCCAATTGGGCGATGAAGTCAAGATCAAAGAGCAAGAGGGTTTGAATATTATAGAGAAGACATAATTAAGCCATTCATTGATCGCCATAATTAGTCCAAAACAGATTTTTAGATTGTGCAAGAATAAGTGAGAGCCCTTGTACAAAATGCACCTTCACAACCATGGAATTACAGCCAAGAATAGCATGCAACCATTCAACAAAGAAGGAAGAACCATAACATGAAATCCTAGATGAAGTAGACAAAGTAGGACAGCCTTCTTATTGAATGAACAAACAACAATACATCATTCTTCAAATCTGATTTCGCAGTTAGCTCAAGAGAACCATAATGTGTCACACTTGATCTTTCTCCTTAGCTAGGACAGCATTCAAAAATAGAGCGAACAACTATCAATTGGGCAATGAAGTCGAGAAAGAGCAAGAGGGTTTGAATATTATAAAGAAGACATAATTAAGCCATTCATTGATGCACCATAATTAGTCTAAAACAGATTTTAGATTATGCAAGACTAAGTGAGAGCCCTTGTACAAGATGCACCATCACAACCATGGAATTACAACCAAGAATAGCATGCAACCATTCAACAAAGAAAGAACAGCCATAACATGAAACCCTATATGAAGTAGACAAAGTAGGAAAACCTTCTTATTGAATGAACAAACAACAATACATCATTCTTCAAATCTGATTTCACAGCTAGCTCAAGAGAACCATAATGTGTCACACTTAATCTTTCTCCTAGCTAGGACAGCCCTCAAAAATAGAGCGAAAATCCATAACCAGAAAATTACAGCACTAAATATCCTTCAATAATTCATGGTTACATCAAGGATTACGGAGGATTTACAACCTCTACACTAATCTTTTCTTATGTGACAAAATTTTCCATCTTCAAACATTATTTCAGCAGCAAAAATCATTGCAATCCTTGCAAAAAAACCTAATCATTGCTGAACAGAAAAGAAATATGGAAATCCTCACATTGAACTCACCCCTTAACTTCTTCCAACCAATTATCTTCAACTAAACATGGAGGGGAACTCCCACAAATCCAACCATGCCTTTAGCAAATGGATCATCTCCTCTATTTATATCCTTCAAATCAAACCCTAATTTATAAAATAATATTTCTTTTTAGAAGGCCCTAGTTGAGTTTTCCTTTTGAGTGTATAAAATAGGACCACATTGCCACTTGTCATCTTTCTATTTCATGAGATCCTTTTAAAACATGCATTTATTATTCAGTAGGTTTGACCATGTCAACAATGCCACATAGCATCTCCTCATGCAAAGATCTTTCCTCCAATATTTAAAAAATGCCTTGAACAAAGCCTTCTCATCCCAAAGCCCTCCTCTAAGGTGAAACATGCCTACAAATAAGTAGAAAAGACCTTGAACAATGTGTCCTTACCTCCAAATACCTCAAAAGGTGAAATATGTCTCCATGCCTCCAAATATGTGGAACACACCTCAAATGATGTGTAATGCTCCCAAAGACTTCTTTTGGCCATGTAAATGATTTTATCTCCACGTGGCACCTTTCAAAGAGGGGCATTCCTCCTTTAGCCTCTTTTCTTACCATGTCCTGCTCTAGACCTCAAATAAGGTGGGGCATCCTCTCCTTGGGTTGTGTTTGACACTTACCTTGCCACACATCATGCCATGGACACCCCTCGAGGTAGGGAATTCATCTTCTAGAGTTCACTTCATGCTCATATCTTCCATTCACATGGTCTTGAGCCCTGGTTCAACCTATGAATAAGGCTCTTCATCAATGATGCAACAAAAGTAACGTAAGACATGTAACCATGTCAAGTGTGCCTAGGTAGAATCTCATGGCGAAATATGTCTCCAGAAAAAGCCTCCATCAAACCATCAATACTCCACAACTTTGTCCTTGCACCAGATGATGAGCGGTGTTTGGGAAAGATAGAACAAGGTGCATAACCTCCAAGTTTCACCTGCACCCTGTAACCACCACTGAACTCCAAGGACCCTCTGATATGCTTGGTGAGAGGAAATCCCATGAGAATGTGAAGTGAACCATGCATTTTCAAGAGGTAATAATCAGAAATCCAAAAAAAACTGATCATAGAAAGCAGAATTTGTCAAATCTGAATGAACCAACGACAAGTACAAGAAAAAAGTAGACAAACCAATAAAACAAAACTTCATCACAAATAAAGGTCGTATTTCAAGTTATAGTCCTCTGAAGTTTACCACCAAAGAAGGAAATTTCCCAAAACAGAAATTGCTGAATAAAATGATTTCCTGAAACGGGAATTTTCCAGAAACAGGAATTTCAAAAAACAGAAATTTCCAAAAATATTATGAAGCTTTGGATAGAAATTTATAAGTTAAAGTGACCAAGTCTGAAAAATGCAAAATAGAGACCCCCCCTAATGTTTCAAATAGAATCCAGCTATAGTCTCGTTTTTTTAATCTGAACTACGATTTGTCCAGAAAACAAGTTTCCTCAATTCATCTTCAGGAATCAATTTCAGCCACTCTAGGAGTCCAAATTGTGTGCAATTTCAAACACCAAAACTTCAATCCCTGTTAGGGCCAACACACTTTTCTAATGCAAGATTCAACATCTAAAACAAAAGAAAGAGAAAACACTGACCATATAGAGTATCATAAAGAGTAACAATATAAAGTCTTTAGTAATACTTCATTTTGTTTTTATTGTTTTCTTTTCATATAAAGAGTAACCACACGAGGAGATTTTGTTCCATAAATGAACCCACAAGCTATACATACCTTCACTTTATCTGGTCGAAGCATAGCACCTTGCAACGGTGGACAACTAAAATAGCGTTTTCCTTTCACCCTGCAGAAACAAAAAAGAAAAATACTAAACTTTTATCAAAAAATATAGAGTTGTACAATGAACACCCGAGTTTAGTTCCATCAAATACCTTCTAAGTTCTGCATATCTTAATTGTCTTTTGTGTGTAACTGAAAATATTAGACCATAAATAAATCAACAATATGCTAAATGTATATATACTTTGCATCGGGAATTTTAAAAATCTTGATACATCTCTTTGAACCATGTTAGGTAAAGGATCATCTTAGTTTGAAAGGCATGCCATCCAAGAGAAGATGAAAAAAACAAGTAACTGCCTTTAGAGGCCCTACTTTGCAGCCCAACTCCAACGACTTGCTAAATTTGTCAAAACGTCTTCCTTCATGGGATGACATCACCTTTGTTTTAGGATTTTCTTGTGCAAAAGTGAAATTAAAGAGAGTTTTTAAATATTATCTTTGTAAAGGAGCAAGATTAGGGTTGTTGACCCCTAATCTTGTGTTTTCACTAATATTATGTGGACAAACTATGTTAGCTACATTTTGTATAAAAAGAGATCATAAGATCTCATTTTCATAACATAACTCTCCATTGTGAGAGGCTCTTGGACTGAAATTTTCGCTCTCTTTGACTAGTTCTCTCTCTTGTGCTTTTGTTTATGGCTATGTCTTGGTTATGGTTGATGGAGATGGTGCGCTAGCCTTAGAAGGCTTTCTTCATTGCTTTTTCGGTGGTTGGTCTAGCTTTTATTGACTTTTAATGTTTGAAGATGCCATTTATTTCATTGTATTATCATTTGTACAAGTTAAAGGTTCTATTTGCTTGAGCCAAGTAGGGAATATAAGGGCATACACCCCTACTTGTGTTTTCACCATTTTATTGCTATGGAAATATTGTTTCATAAGGGTTTACTAAGAGGAGTATAATTGCATACACCCTCCTAGTTAAAACCCTAGCTAAGAAGCTTGCCTTGGGGAGTAAAAGGGTTTACACCCCCAAGGAAGTAGCCTATCTAGCTTCTTCATATTCTCTTAACTCCATTAACACTTTCTTAAAGGCACTAGTCATTTACTTATTGCATGGGAGAAATAAATTGTTGCCTTGGTAAACGTACAAATTTCAAGTTTTGAAGTTGTCTCTTTTGGATAATGATCTTGATTCCTTGGGGATTCTTCCTCCCTTAGGGCTTCCTTTTTCTCCCACAAATTCTTATTGTTGTAGTAAAACTAACCTACAGCCATTAGGGTTGCTTTAAACTTTAACCCTAACCACTAATATCTCACAAACTAACCCTAGACTAACCCTCTAACTTTGTTAGTTTAACCCTAAGTCATAGGGTTCGCCGAACCTAAAGCTTGAGGTTCGAAATTCGGCGAACCTCAAGGTTTGCCGAACCTAATGCCGAACCTGAACGAACTTGAATGCGTGCCCGAATTCGAACCTTAGGACGAATTATAGGGAGGATTTTATTGAGGTTTGGGATGAGGTTTTATTAGGGTTCAATATGTATAGCTGAACCTAAAGTCAAACCTCATCCAAACCTTATTGGAAAATTCAAACCCGAATCGAACCTAATCGTTGTCGAACCCGAACTCGAACCCAAACCATGTGACTTACGTTTAACCTACTAACCTAGGTGCATCTTTTGGGCTAGTTCTTGGCATTTTTCCATAGTTGATTTTGCTGCTACATGCCACTGAATGCTACAGCCATAAGGCTGCAATTTTCTGCAGAAAACACATGTTTACAATAGCTATCTTCTCTAGCTTCTTAAGTGTCATCTTTTAACCTATATTCATTGTCAATCTTGATGTTGATTCACTTAACTAGTTTAGATCTTTGTATGTTGATTTAGATGTTTTAGCTGCTGATATTAACTGTCATTTACTGCTGCAAATTAGGGATAGCAAGCTTAACTTGCTGATCCAACTAATATATATCATTGCAAAGTGTATTTTCTTGTGTCTCGGGCAAGTACAATCATCTGGAGAAGTACTATACATGTGGGGCAACAATTACTTGACTTACAAGGCATCTTTCCCCACCTTTCATTCCTCTTAGACTTGACCTCTAGGGGTTTCACTTCCATTTCCCTCAATCTCCATCTCAATCCCCTTAGGGTCACCGGGATCGCCTCCCTAGAGTGACCTAGTCACCCTTGAAGTGCGGGACCTACATCGAGATGACATTGGATGTAGGATTCCCAAGTTGTATCACTTGCTTTGTGGTTGGGTTGGGCTTTGCCAAACCTACAACTTGCGCTATAACAGTCCCGAGGCATGCCAAGAGGCACGTTTGTCAAAATTGTCCTGATGATGTTTGTCGAGAACACAACTGGCACACCATCTTTGCATGAAATAAGAGGAAGACCAGTCACCATCTGTTGATTACATAGTTGCTACAATGAGCGATAGTTTAGATGACCTAACCACTCATGCTAAAGTGTGCTCAAGTCATCGCTATAAGCAACAAAAATTGATGGTAAAGATGATGACCCAAAGTTGTCAAACTTGTACAACCTAGTAATATCATCAGCAATTCCAATTGAAAGAACATGCTTAGGATCTTTTAGATCCTTGATTACAACTTGGTGAGGTGAAAACTCTACGGTTTTACATTCACCTGAATGAGTGATTTAATATACTGATAGAAGGTTACAAGAAAGACTTGGAACACAATACATCATTGAAATGACCATTATCTACTTGAACTGTTCCAGATCCTACAACACTAAGAGATCTATCATCACCAACAAATATTTTCTTGAAGTTACATTCATTTAGAGCAAAAAATATGTTTTTATCCTTAGCCATATGATAAGATGCTCCATAATGAATGAGCCACTCATCAGAAGAAGAAGTAGAAGTTGCATTGAAGGAGAAACCAGAAGCAAAAAGTGCATGTCCATGAGAAGAAGAAGAAGTAGAATAAATATTGATGTTGTGCTTCTTCATTGTTGCTTCTAAAGCTGCCATCTTCTCGAAACATTTGGACTCATCATGACCATCTTTATCTAAAAAATTGCAATGTCTATTAGTGTTCTTATTTTTAGATTATGTTCCTTTGTCACCATTAGGAGCTAAAGTTGTCTGAGTGGGTTTGGGACCCTTATGTTGCTTGTTCTTGTGGCGAGGATGTTGCTTCTTGGGATTCTTTGGTTTATATTTTTGTTGGGCGACTAAAGCTTTGTTGGAGGTACCTATAGTGTTGATCACTCCAAGTTGTACAAGCTTATCTTTCTCTCTAATCAAAGCATCACAAAAGGACTCAAGAGTGGGTTTTTGATAAGCTTTCCCTAGAGCCTCTCTTAAGGAATAAAAGGTAGATACAAACATGGAATATGCACTACCTAGCTTAGAAAGAATAATATAGATGCAACGCTCTTCCTCCAGCTTTATCTCACATTCTTCACATAAAATTCTGAGTGTTTTAAACTTAGATAGATAGTCTTCAATGCAAGAAAAATCATTTGGACTTAACGTTAGTATTTGATTTTCTAATTGATGTGCTTGAATAATATTGTGTTTACCAAACACAGATTCAAGCTTTTCCCAAGCTTCATCAATTTCTTTAAGGTGGAACCTTAAATCAGGAGAGATGGACATTCCGATCAGTCCACGTGCTTCGTCAGTCCTATTAGCCCATTTGACTTTCTTATCAACATCAGTGGGTTCTTTTTCTTTTCCCAAGGTAATCTAGTACAAGCCTTTACTTCTTAATAAATCCTCCATATGGGATTTCCATTGGAACTAGTTGGTATTGGTAAGCAAAAGATTACTGGAATAAACCATATTAAATATGCAGATAATATGGATTTAAAAACTGAAATTGATGATCTTAATGGAAAGATCTCGAAAAGTTAGACGATTTTAAAAAAACAACACTGAAAACGGACTTCGGATGTAAAAGTTATGCCCTTTTAAAAAAAGGCATAAACAGTAATCAAAGAATCACATGGTGGTGATACCCCTCCAAATAACCTCACTTTTACAAATAAGTTGTTTTATAAAGTGCCCCACTTTTATAAAAAGAAGTGGGGATCACTTTTACAATGAAGTTACTTTATAAAAGAAAGTTGCATGCAAAATAAATAACTCTAAAATAAAATATTAAAACTACTTATAGTGATTCACTTTTATACTTGAAGTGAAATACACTTTACAATGGAGCATGAACTTTTTCAAAAAAAGTAACAAAAAGAGAGACTTGAACTCAACACTGTTAGAATATAGAAGATTGTGCTTGTTTTACCATTGACGATACCCTCGTCACCCAACCATAGGCCGAAGCCACCCTCCGAGCACCTTGACCTTGACAGAGAAGAGAATCCTGGTAGCAATCCAATAGCCAAGAAAGGCTAATGCACCAAGCAAGAATAGAAACCAAGCTGATCAGATAATCCCACCCAGAGGCTAGTGCACACCTTCCCAGAGACTTGTACACAAGCTGCTACTGCACCTGCGCAGATCCAGTTCTCTCTGCAATTGCTGAGATGTGAATAATGAGAACCGGTGCCCTGTATTTATAGTAGTCTGGCAGGCTTTACTGGGGCCGACTTCTCTTTTTGGGTACTAATAAATTCATTTTAAATATATTTCTACAACCGACAACTTGTCTAGGGTTTCCTTCACTTCTTTGCTTCCTTC
>JASDQU010172456.1:6956-20213 GCA_032191745.1 Picea mariana
GAGAAACAATTTAAAAGGATCTCCTGCTCCATCATATTTATTCTCGTCCCCCATGAGTTTTTTTCACGCTTGGTGTGACCTATCTTGCAAAGGATCAACTGGTTTCAGTTCCAACGTCTTGTACCCAGATCTTGGTAGGGACATGCAAGAAGAAAAATAAATGAATAGCAACTGCTCTGATACCACTGATCTGAATTCATGAGCAAAATAAAATGAATAATAGAATAAATACAATAACACAAAGATATGGCGAAAAAAAACAAATATCTAGTGAACAACAACTTCTATTGAATAAATAAAATAGGCTGAAACTGTAAAACTGCAGAACTCAGAACAACTTGCTCGAATGGTGGTAGCTATCTCCAAGAAGAGATGTAGATGCTACATGCATCCATCAGAGCATAATGATTATAATGAGGATCAAGATGCCTTTTTAAAATTACTCATGAATTCCAAAACCTTAGACATCCAAAAACCTATTCCTAGGGGATGGAATGCCAAAAGTTATGTGGGCTCCGATGGGTAAGTTGGTACCACAACTTCTTGGGGTCGTAACTTTTGAATATGACCTTAATTTTAGGTGTGTGATAGCCCGTTGGAAGGTATTTTCAATAAATACACATTATTCCATAAAAAATAGATTCCCTCTATAGTTTGACTATGGGAAGCGAAAAAAACATTGTTTAGGGCCCCAAAACGACCCTGGAAGTACAAAAAGATGTATTGACATGAAAACTTCCAAAATAAGACAGTTGGAATAGTGGGAGGCCATCAATATCCACCTGAACGCTCTGTAGGGATTCAATATAACCTCGAAAGTGTAGAACCCATAATTACAAAGAAATGTAATCATTAAAGAGAAACATTCTAAACTAAAAACTGTCAAGAGGAGCCAATTGGAACAACTGGGTGGCCACCAATATCCACCTAGATCAGAACTCATCAAAGATACAATACTTCTTGCCTTACTATGAGCATGAGAATTTAATGGAAACCATCAATATTAGAAGTGATCCCGATGGTCTACTTGAATGACCATCTAGGTATCTAAAACGAATAAATTTGTCTTCATTTTGATTGTTGTTAAAACATTTGTAATGTTTTTAAAATATACCCTGCCTTAAAACATACCCATGCCATGAATTGATTTTCCATGCCTTGTCTTTCCTTGCCTTGTCTTTCCTTGCCTTTCCATGCCATGCCTTCCCTTCACTTTCCATGCCATTCCATGCCTTTCCTTCACTTGTATTTCCTTTTCCATGCCATGCCATGTCATTCCATAGTATGCCATGCCTTGCCTTCACTTTCCTTTCAATTCATGCCTTACATTCACTTGCTTAGCCTTGCCTTCACTTTCCTTTCCTTCACTTATCTTTGTTTTTCCATGCCATGCCATGCCATTCCATATAATGCCATGTGTTTCCTTCACTTTCCTTTCCATTCACTCTCCTTGCCTTATCACTTTCCATTCACTTTCCTTTCCTTGCCTTATCTTTTTCCATGCCATGCCTTTCCTTCACTTTCCATGCTATACCTTGCCTTCACTTGTCATGCCTTACCTTCACCTTCCTTTCCTTTCCTTTCCTTACCTTGCCTTGAATTGCCTTCACTTTCCATGCCTTTCCTTTCCTTCACTTTCCTTGCCATGCCTTACCTTCACTTTCCATGCCTTGTGTTCACTTTCTTTGCCTTGCCTCTCCTTCACTTGCCTTGCCTTGCCTTCACTGGCCTTTCCATACCTTGCATTCACTTGCCATGTCTTGCCTTCACTTTCCTTTCCTTTACTTGCCTTGCGTTGGCTTCACTTTCCTTTCCTTTCCTTGCCTTCACTTTCCATGCCTTGCCTTGATTTCACTTTCCTTGCCATGAATTGCCTTCACTTTCCATGACTTTCCTTCACTTGCCTTGTCATTCACTTGCCATGCCTTTCCTTTCATCCACTTTCCTTTCCATGCCTTGCCTTATCAATTTCCATGCCTTGCCTTAACTTGCCTTGCCTTATCACTTTCCATGCCATGCCTTTCCTTCACTTTACTTATCACTTGCCATGCCTTGCCTTCACTTGCCTTGCCTTATCCATTTCCATGCCATGCCTTTCCTTCACTTTCATTATCACTTTCCATGCCTTGCCTTCACTTGCCTAGCCCTGACATGCCTTTCCTAAACATATGTAATAAGCACTGAGTAAAACCCTAGTGCCATAGATACTCCAGAAATGTTTTCCAATGGAAATAGTGACAGTGGAGCCCCCCTAGTTGAAACCTGATGCTATAGATCCAATGCAACTGACGATTCACCCATATGAGTCCCAGTTTGAGTTTTATCGCAAGTTGCAACTCACCTCTTCAAGCCATTCAAAGACATTCGAGCAATTTGGTTTGAGGGATTAAAATCCAAACCGAGCGGCATAATGGAGTTTCATAAGCTCCCATAAGTCTATTTGGACAAGGACCACATGACTACACTACCCACAAATTATTAACACATTATTCTTGAAAATCGACCTCCTTTTCAAAAATTGCACTATGCCTCATTGAACAAAACCCTAGTGCCGAAGATACTCCAAGAAATGGTTTTTCAGTGGAAAAAATGATAGTGGAGAGGCCCCCTAGTTGAAACCCGGTGCTCCAGATCCAATGAAAATGACGGTTCGACCATATGAGTCTCATTTTGAGTTTTATCGTGAGTTCCAACTCGCCTCATCAAGCCATTCAGGGACATGTGGCTAATTTGGTCCGGGGGTATAAAATCCAAACCGAGCGACATAATGGAGTTCTGTAAGCTCCCACAAGTCTATCTATCCAAGGACCACGTGACTACATTACCCAAAAATTTTCGACACATTGTTCTTGAAAATCGACCTCCTTATAAAAAAATGCACTATGCCTTATTGACCAAAACCCTAGTGTCGAAGATACTTCAAGAAATGATTTGTTGGTGGACAAAATGATAACAGAGCCCCCCCCTAGTTGAAACCTGATGCTTCAGATCAAATACAACTAACGGATTGCCCATTTGAGTCTGAGTTTGATTTTTATCGTGAGTTGCAACTCACCCCATCAAGCCATTCAGGCACATGTGGCCAATTTGGTCTCGGGGAATAAACTCCAAACCGAGCAGCATAATGGATTTTCGTAAGCTCCCACAAGTATATTTTTCCAAGGACCATGTGGCTACCTTTGGTGGAAAAAATGATAGTGGAGACCCCCCCGAGTTGAAACCCAGTGCTCCAAATCCAATGCAACTGATGGTTCTCCCATATGAGTCTCGGTTTGAGTTTTATCGCAAGTTGCAAATCACCTCTTCAAGACATTCATGGACATGTGGCCAATTTGGTTAGGGTGCATAAAATCCAAACTATGCGGAATAATACAGTTCCATAAGCTCTCACAAGTCTATTTGGCCAAGGACCATGTGACTACACTACCCAGAAATTCCCGACACAATGTTCTTGACAATCGACCTCCTCTTCAAAAATTGCACTATGCCTCATTGACCAAAAACCTAGTGCCAAAGATACTCCAAGAAACTGTTTTCCATTGGACAAAATTACAATAGAGGGGCCCCCATAGTTGAAATCCAATGCTCTGGATCCAATGCAACTGACGATTCTCCCATCCAAGTCCTGGTTTGAGTTTTATCACGGGTTGCATCTTGCCTCTTCAAGCCATTCATGAACATGTGGCCAATTTGGTCCGGGGGCAGAAAATACAAACTGATCGGAATAATGGAGTTTCATAATCTCTCACAAGTCTATTTGACCAAGAACCATGTGACTACACTACCCACAAATGCCCGACATAGTGTTCTTGAAAATCAACCTCTTCAAAAATTGCACCATGCCTCATTGACCAAAACCCTAGTGCCGAAGATACTCGAAGAAACGGTTTTTCAGTGGAAAATAAGAAAGTGGAGGACCCCCTTTAGTTTAAACCCGATTCTTTGGATCCAATGCAAATGATAGCTTTCTCATCCGAGTCTTGATTTGAGTTTTATCGTGAGTTGCAACTCACCTCTTCAAGCCATTTAGGGACTAGTGGCCAATTTGGTCCAGGGGCATAAAATCCAAACCGAGAGGCATAAAAAAGTTCTGTAAGCTCCCACAAGTCTATTTTTCCAAGGACCACGCAACTACACTACCCACAAATTCTTGACATAGTGTTCTTCAAAATCGACCTCCTCTTCAAAAATTACACTATGCCTCATTGACCAAAACCCTAGTGCCATAGATACTCCAAGAAATAATTTTTTCGGTGGAAAAAATGACAGTAGAGGCCCTGCCCCCTAGTTGAAACCATATGCTATAGATCCAATTCAACTAATGGTTCACCCATCCGAGTCCCTGTTTGGGTTTTATTGTGAGTTTCAACTCACCTCTTCAAGCCATTCAGGGACATGTGGCCAATTTGGTATGGGGGCATAAAATCCAAACCGAGCAGAATAATGGAGTTCTGTAAGCTTCCACAAGTATAATTGGCCAAGGAACACGAAACTACAATACCCAAAAATTCTCGACACAATGTTCTTGAAAATGAACCTCCTCTTAAAAAATTGCACTATGCCTCATTGACCAAAACATTGGAATTCTCATGCAAGTATTTTTATATAAGAAATATGGGATAACAAGTTGTAGAATTACATGCTTAATGAATCCTTTGATTGTAATTTTTACGTATGAATCCTTTGATGGCATGGAAATTGAATTCAAGGCAAGGCATGGAAAGTTAAGGAAAGGGATGGAAAGTGAAGGCATGGCATGGAAATACATGGTATGGAAAGACAAGACTTGATAAGTGAAGGCAAGGCAAGGCATGCCATGGAAATGAATGGCATGGTATGGAAAGGCATGACATGGAAAAGGCAAGGCATGGAAAGTGAACGCAAAGAAAGGCATGGCATGGAATGAAATGACAAGGCATGGGATGACAAGGCATGGTATGGAAATGCATGGTATGGAAAGAAAAGGCATGACAAGTGAAGGCACGACAATGAAGGGAAAGGAATGACATGGTATGGAAATGCATGGCATGTAAAAGGCAAGGCATGGAAAGTGAATGCAAGGCAAGGCATGGAATGGCATGACATGGGAATGCATGTGATGGCAAGGCATGGTATGTAAAGACAATATATGGCAAGTGAAGGAAAGGCAAGGAATGGAAAGGCATGGCATGTCAAGGCATACCATACCATACCATACCAATGCCATACTATACCATACAATATCATACCATACCAATGCCGATGCATACCATACCATACCATACCAATGCCAATGCCAATGCATACCATACCAAATTGCTAATGCATACCATACCAATGCATACCGTACCAAGGTAAGGGGCGACATAGCATACCATACCATACCATTTCTAATGCATACCATACCATACCATACCATACAAAATCCATCCCATTTACATACCATACCATTGAAATACCATGGTATGCATACCAATGGTATTCCATACTTGATAATCCCTAATACAACTACCACTAAAATCCTAAGAAAACTAAAACCCTAAAAATAAACTATAAATGGTATGCCATACTTGAGAATCCCTAATACAACTACCACTAAAACCATAAGACAACTAAAACCCTAAAAATAACCTATAAATGGTATTCATACCAATGGTATATATACAATGGTATGCATACCATTGAGATACCATGGTATGCATACCATTGCAATACCATGGTCTGCATACTATTTCGATACCATGACATGGATACCAATAGTATGCAATGGTATCCATACTTGAGAATCCCTAAGACAACTACCACTAAAACCCTAAAAATAACCTATAAATGGTATGAATACCAATGGTATGCATACCATTGCTATACCATGGTATGCATTCCATTGCAATACCATGGTATGCAATGGTATGCATACTTGAGAATCCCTAAGACAACTACCACTAAAACCCTAAGACAACTAAAACCCTAAAAATAACCTATAAATGGTATGCATACAAATGGTATGCATACCAATGGTATGCCATACTTGAGAATCCCTAAGAAAACTACCACTAAAACCCTAAGACAACTAAAAACCTAAAAATAACCTATAAATGGTATGCATTCCATTGCGATACCATGGTATGCTTACCATTGCAATACCATGGTAAGCATACCAATGGTAAGGCATTGCAATACCATGGTATGCAATGGTATGCATACCAATGGAATTCCATACTTGAGAATACCATTGTGATACCATGGTATGCTTACCATTGCAATACCATGGTATTCATACAAATGGTATGCAATGGTATGCATACTTGAGAATCCCTAAGACAACTACCACTAAAACCCTAAAAATAAAATATAAATGGTATGCATTCAATGGTATACATACCAATGGTATTCCATACTTGAGAATCCCTAACACAACTACCACTATAACCCTAAGACAACTAAAACCCTAAAAATAACCTAGAAATGGTATGCATACCAATTGTATGCAATGGTATGTATACCATTGCAATACCATGGTATGCATGCTATTGCAATACCATGGTATGCATACCAATGGTAAGGCATTGCAATACCATGGTAAGGCATTGCAATACCATGGTATGCAATGGTATGCATATCGATGGTATGCCATACTTGAGAATACCATTGCGATACCATGGTATGCATACCATTGCAATACCATGTTATGCAATGGTATGCATACAATTGCAATACCATGTTACGCATACCATTGCAATACCAATGGTAGGCATTCCATGGCATGGATACCAATGATATGCAATGGTATGCATACCAATGGTATGCAATGTTATGCATACCATTGGTATGCATACTAAAACCCTAAAAACCTAAGACAACTAAAAACCTAAAAATAACCTATAAATAGAGCCCCTCTCATGGATGATACACAATTCATTTCATGTAAAAGTGATGGCTCACTTGAGAATCAAGATAGTGTGAGGGAGACAACTTGAAATAGTTGCAATCGTCAACAAGTCAATATACACATTGTGCAAGTAATGAAACTATATCATAGATATCAAATTTGGAAATTTATTAGTATCTTTTTCAAGTTTTACATTTTGAACATCACATCATTGATTATCTATAAGATGTACTATACTAGCATGCAACCACATAAAAGTAGTTGATCTACATCAATCTATTTACTAGAGACACATAATTTACCCATTCATACATGTTAATTTTCTATTAGGTTGGAGGAAGGAAAACATGTAAGGCATTACTTTCTAGATAGAATTTTGGTAGAATTACTTTGTAGATAGCATTACTTTATAGATAGATTTTTGGTAGCATAACATTACTGAATAAATGTTATTAATAATTGATGGGTTGAACAAAATTTACAAATACCCACTACACAATCTCAACAAACATTTGCATGAACATCGTCTAAATTGTACATTTTTACAAAATGGGAACTCGTGCCAAATATACAAGTGACCTAACATAAAAAACATCTATATCATAGCCTATATACGATATGGCAGTAGTTGGTCAATCGTTGACCATTTCCACCCTCGCCAACCTCAGGAGCATCCTGAAAATCTATCCTTTTTCTCTTGGTTGAGGATGCACCTCCAGAGGTTCTAGTCTTGGGCGTGCTTCGATGCTCTAGAGACTGCACAAACAATAAACAATGTTATAAGTTTTTTTCATTAATGAATTAATAGACATACAAATTGATACTTTGTAATTTAACCTAAGACAACTCACAACATATGAAACTGTCAATCGTGAGGTTGTTACCCTCCTCCACGACCCCAATCTCTCTCTAATGCCACCCTGCATCAGTTACAAGGATCAAGTCAAGAAAATTAAAAAAATATGCATAAAAATAAATTCACGAGACATGAAAAATTATCATAAATGAATTATCTCACCGTGAATATCTCAGGCATCGATGGAGACTCACCGACAGATGGAGCACTAGGTTGTACAACCTCTACTATGAAAGTATCTGTCGATGGGGCCGAAAGTGGTGGTGGGGGTGGGTGATAGACAGGTGGGATGTGATGGACCCTCATAGGATGTACAAGTGATTCCAACACTCTAGGCCTGGAGAAAGGAAACCCATAAGAAACACCTAGGTGCCTAGGGGGTGAAATACTACTATACATAGAAAATATATCGTCGATCTGCATACATATGAATAAAATTGAACTATTAGTACCAAATACTAAAATTCAAAAACATAAACACAAACATGTTGAGAATTATACGATATTTAAATTTACACATGAAACATGTGACATTGGTGACTTGTCCATCCTAGATGGATAATCCCTGGCATTGCCTGGTGCCAAATCCTATAGAAACAAGAGAACATATAAAAAATTTGAGTATGTCATAAAATAAATAAATGACTATGCTGAATCTATGAAATGTGATACACATGTGTGTAATATGCACCCAATGAACATGCTTCTTATACTGTTGCATCAGTGGTGGGGATAGGCACTGATGCATCCATATGCGTAGAGGGTCTGCTGCTAGGACACAACAACTACAAAACAACATATAATCAAATATATATATAAATACACAAAATAAAAAATAAATATATAATGATGAAGAACAAAAAAAGGGTTAAGATACTAACCTCCTCCATGAAGCTATGTTGTCCAGTGGGCTCTATAGGCCCATAACATGTTTTCCCATAGTTGAAGAATTTGTGAGGTTCACATGGATGGTTTCTATGTCCATGTTCCCTCTCCTCACTGTAATCTCCTGTGCATACTAACACTCCAAACCACCTATCAATGTCACTGGCATGCACCTCAGGTTGAGATAGCGAAACCAAGCTACTGTGTTGCACTAGGATTCGAGTCAATGAAGAGATGACTAGCTATACTTGTTTCAATTTCTCTACAACAGGAGGATGTTGGGTACGGGGGTCAGAAATTTTCCTAGGGGGACAGGGACCTAACTCGGGGTCACATATGGCCTGCTCTCGGTCCTGTGTGGACCCTCAACCCACCCTCTGGAAGTCACTAATGTCAAATTAGTTGACATGTTTATCCATATTAAACTCAACCCATTATTTCCTTAGAAAATATAAGGTCATCTCCCTATTATTGCAGGGAGGTTTATCAAAATCCATGTACCACATATCCATCCCTTTTTGACTAATATGGGGATAGATGCACCAGTCAATGGATATGTGTTTCCTGGTCAATGGTAGTTCTTTTCCATTTTTAGGATCCTAAAAATAAACAATATTTGTTGTTTTGAAATGCCCAGTTCTTTGATTTGGTTTCTGTCCAAACCAATGCTATAATACTTGTACATTCTTTCCCTATAGTCAGAAATAGATGTCAATTTCCCTTGGGAACTTGCAATGGACTGGACAATGATGCACAAAGAAGTGGTCAAGGAGACTTTTCTAGGTTCTCTAGTCTCCCTTAACTGTTCCTCAAGGTTTCTTAATATCACCAACCCCTCATCAATTTGGATGTTTACATTCTGTGGTGGTGGTGGTGGGTTGGAGTTTTGATCTTCTTGGTTTTCTTGTGAGGGGTTTAAATTTTCTTGGGGTTCCATTGTATTGTATATGCTGTAATTTAATATCCATGGCATGTAAATTAGTTTCTTTTTTTTTTTAATTTAAAACACTAAATTACAATTTTTTTTCAATTTACATTATTGGGAGAAAAATACTAAATTAGAATGACTAAATTGGATTAAAGTTAAGATAAATGTAACATACCTGTAAACACAATGGAGATGGAGTGGAAAGATCCTTCCTTTCTTCCTCCTCTCTTCACACTGTTTTCCCTATGAGAAACATGAGCGCGCTTTTGTGTACAATATGCACAAAATCACTTTCGAGCGGTTTAAAAAAAAACAACAGTAAGAATGCGCATGCGTTCTTAAGAGTGTGCACACGTTCTTAAGAGAGTGCACATGCTCCTACTTCTTAACTTATGTGGAAAACCATGTCTTTTAAAGATCATTTTCAGATCAAGTGGTATCAGAGCAAGCTGACAGTTGGTTGTTTGAGTTTGCATGATTACCAGAGAAAAGCTAAGTCATGGTGAAGGTGAGCTTATATAAGGATATCCTGATATTTGATCAAGAAAGAGGGAATATCAAAGTGAGAAGATGACATATAAAGAAGGAATGTCTCAGAATGAGATAGAGTTTCAAAATAATTTCTTCTCCATGTATGATATGGTAAAGGTATTATATGATGATTACTTGGAACGAAAGAGGCCTTTTCAATGGGAATATTCAAAACAAGACAAAAGAAAAAAGGAGAGGACCCTCCTAAACCTCCTCCTTCACCTCCTTCATCTCCATCATCTTCTTATTCCTCAAGTACAAGTTCAACTTCTACCGCAAGAAAACATTCACATAAACATAAGCATGATATGCCATTACTTAATCTTGATGTAAAATTCGAATTGCCCATGTATGATGGGGAAGTCAACACTGAGAGGATTGATAACTGGGTTAGACATATTGAAGTTTATTGCAATGTGCAACAAATCAAATGTGAGGAAACTCAAATCAAATTTTCATCGCTTTGTCTTACAAGCGCAACACTCATCTGGTGTCAGAGTAAGTCGCAACATGGTACAAAACAAGTTGGTAATGCATTTCCATCATGGAAAGGTTTTGTTTTTTCACTTAGAAATCAATTTTATCCTTTGGGTTATAAGGAAAAGGATTTAATTGAATGACAAATTCTTAAACTAAGAAAAGGACAAACGGTGCAAGAATACACAGATGGATTTCGTAAGATGGCATTAATGTTAAATATTCCATTAAATACACAAGAAATACTTATGAAGTATATAGGAGGTTTACCTGCACATATTCGTAACACTATATTTATGTTTGGACCTACTAATCTTGATGATTTTTCTGTTCAAGCAACGTATATTGAAGCAGAGAAAATACGAGTTGGTGTATCAGGGGAATCATCTTCAAGGAAGAAGACAAAAGAAAGGGGAATGGAAAGAAAACAAATTCAACGACAGTGAAGAAACATAAGCTCTCTTTCAAACATTGCAAGAAATAAGGGCATGATGATGACCATTGCTGGAAATTTCACCCAGAGAAGAGACCGAAGTGGTTCAAAGAGAGGAAAGGGAGGCAAACAATTGCAACAACAACACGACCAATAGACTTGGGGTATGATTCATGTGATGAAACTAGGATCATGACAGTTGGTTTGTCATGTAAAATTGGTGATGGTTATGATTCTATAAGTAATTTGTTTTATATAAGGGTAATAATGAAACATACTAAGATCGATACATTGATAGATAGTGGATCTCAATATAACTTAATTTCAGAGGAAGTGGTTAAGAAATTGGGATTAAACAGTAAGAAGAATCATAAGACTTACTCACTTAATTGGATAAGCAAAGATCACAAATTTCCCATAACAAAGAAAATGTATCATAAAGTTTGAAATTACTTACTTCACAAACTTAGATGTAATTTCAAACTTTGTGATACATTTCTTTGCTATGGGAAATTTGTGATCTTTGATTATCCAATTAAGTTTGTGGAATTACAAATTACAAATTACATCTAAGTTTGTCGAATTACAAATCACAAATTACATCTAAGTTTGTGGAATTACATGTGAAATTACATGTGGAATGGTCTTAGGAAGCCCTTATTTGTATGATCACAAAGAAATATTCTTCAGGGAACATAATCAATATCACTTAACTAAAGAAGGGACAAAATATGTTGTACATGCTCATCACATAAAAGCAAATCAATCTCTTCAAACAATGGAACAATTAAAGAAGGCAACTTATGCAAGCAACATACCTATAATTGTGCCAAGTAAAGCTTAAGCATGAACATGAGATGGTTGTAGGATGAGAATTCAATCATACTTTGCTTCAAAATAATTTAATGTTGTGCAAGCACATTAAACATATTGGGTCAGTTTCAACCGTATTTCTGATGTTATTGTTGCTAATGTTTTCTACATGGATGGTAGTGGATTTAGTAAGATGTGAATGATTTCAAGTGGCTAACAATAAGATTTCAATTTTCATGGTTATTATGCAATTGATTATGATGTGACAGATGCACATGACATAGTTTAAAGACAAAGGACAAGTGGGGAGGCCTATCTTGCACTTGATGTTTGGTTAATACCCTTTTGGATGACCAAAATATTTCAGTGGGTAGGAGTGATCCAAATGGATCCAGGAAGGCCTAAAAATCAAAGTTATCAGAATCAGACAAAACCAATGCCATTGCATTAGACTCGTTGCACCGATTCCGACCATATATATATTTTTTCGAAAAAATAATCTGTATGTGAAATTTATGATATTCTGAAGTTCTGCATAAACATGCAAAAATTCAATTGGTCAAAGGGTGACATGGCACATTTTGGACATCACATGTGGAATTATATAGAGGACGCGTGGCACAACCTGAGAAAAATAAATGGTAGTTGAAAGAGTTTACAAGTGGAAGTTGGTGGCACAGACATGTGGCACAAGGTGACTGGACAATTCAAACCAATGACAGAGTGACACATGGCCCAGTCCATGATGCCACATGTCACCCCAATCCAAGTAAAAAATGGTTTCCTATGTAAGAATCGAACATGTGACCTCCTAGGTGAAAATATTTACAAACCATGCACTAGCCACTTTATTCCACATATCACTTGTGAATGCATATGGCACGAGATTATTTAAAATGCTTTGAATATTATATTGGAATAGGCCAACCATATCAAATTCCCTTTTCAAAGTCTATGCCATAAATTTCGATGCCATTAATAATTTGATATGGTTTATTATGATTTCAACGTATTATATGGTTTATTAAAACCATAAGTTAATATATTAATGACCATGATCCATGCATATGGTTGAATGAACCATTTAATAAGGGATTGACTATTTAAAATGCAATGAATCCAAAGGAAGATTTGAACTATATTTTGGTTTAAATAATATCCCTTTTTAAAAGGACCATGTCACATCTTTTGACCATATATTATGGCCGTTATGCCATGTTGTTTATGTAGTATATGACATGTATTATATGTCATATAATAATAATAATAATCTATTTTTAAGGTCATAGCCAAGAAACACCAAATTGGTGTATGAGATCCCCTTGTTTGTGGGACAAGGGACCCCCAAAATGATATTAAAATGGTGCACTCCAAGTCAAGCCAGAAATATTATATGCAAATTACATGGGTTGAAACCTTGGATATGGATTATTTTAAAACCATATTTCAATCTGTTGCCATATTTT
>JASDQU010172457.1:1778-20837 GCA_032191745.1 Picea mariana
TCTATCGATGGTAGAGCTAAGCTCCCGACTGTAAAGTTTCAGCAAATATTCTGTTTTCCTGGTTATGCCTCTGTTTTTTGAGATTTCTTAGTTTATAACAAACAGTTCTCCCTCTTTTCCATCTTTGTTCAATCTTTTGTCTGAGGATTCACAGTAGTGCAACTTGTTGCAATAAAGGATTTGTTGTGGCGTTGTCGTGCCCTCTGGTTTTATGTATTTGGATGTAAAAGGATTTTGCGTTCGAATGCATTTCTTCTTTATCTGTTGCATACCGGATGTCTGTAATAGATCATTGCGCCCTTCTTGCGTAAGTCTTCCACCTATTCACCCTTTACTACGACTCACTGTTTGGAGTTTATCAGGACCTCACTCTTTCATGCATGCCTGGTCTGGTTTCCGAGTTGATACGATGCTGTTTTGAGTTTTCCTCCATTTGATCACCTTTTAAAACAAATCGTGACATTCAACTGATGGGCTTCGGGCTCTGCTCCTGCTAGCAATCCAGGAGTGACTTCCGAACGCCAACACCTTGACTATTATAATTCCTTGAAGATTTCCAACTATCCTCTCTTGATATAGTCTTTTGCTTAAAGAGTTTGCCATGATGTAGAGGAGATGTGATAACGAGCAACTTTGCCTCATACCTCTTTGGCTTTGGGAGGAGGCAGTTATGTTGTTCACGAATAGGTAAATCTAGGGACATCCAATGTGGGCCTTTATCCAATGAATAAAAGAATCTACAAAATCAAACATGCATAAGACATCAAACAAAAATGAACGTATACCTTGTTGAATGCATTTTCCATGTCCATTTTGATGATCATCCCTTCTTATTTATTCCTTCTATAGGAATGAATTACCTCCTACACTAGAAAGATGTTATCAATAATTTGCCTTTTCTAGACAAAACATCCTTGGTTATCAAAGATTATATTGGGGATAATATTTTTTCAACCAATTTGCTAGGATTTTTGTTAAAATCTTGTAAGAAATGTTACATAGTGAAATGGGTTGGAATCTTGAGAATGAGGTAGAGTAATTCCCTTTTGGGATTAAGGTGAGAAAGGATGAATTTGTGCTTCCTCCTAACTTGGGCTTCCTTCTAGACCAATTGAGCATACGATGTCATGGTTGATGACATTCCAGTAGATGTAGAAGAAATAGATCGAAAATCCATCAAGTCATGGAGCTTTGAACCTATATCGCATTAATCACTTCTTCTTCATCAATTTCCTTTTCCAACTCTAGATTTTCCCATGCCATGACTAGAGTGGATCCCTTGAAGCATTGTAGTAGAAATTCAAGATCAATATTGTTCTCCTCCATGTATAATGTTTTAAAATGGTTATGGGTTGTCTCTCTTATGGCCTCAAACTCAATCAACCTTTCTCCATTCTCCAAGTTTATCTCCATGAAGTTGTTTTTTTGCAATCTTGATTTTTCTTCTTGTGAAATAAAGTTGTATTATTGTCTCCATCTCATAGCACTTATTGATTTTAATCTCTAATACTCCTCTTTCTTATTTTCCTGGTGTAGCCTTCCACATAAGTTATGCTCCTCCATTAATCCCTGCTGAGTCACCTACTTTTCTTCTATACTAGCTTGCAAGCTAGGTAGTTGGGCTTGAATATCCAATCGTTCATGCAGTGACTATTGATATGAGTTTTTTGCCCAATATTTTAAGTCGTGCTTAACTACCCTGAGTTTCAATTCCCACACATAAGACGGGTAGCCTTGAACTAGTTTACTCCAAGCTTCGCTTATTATGTCCATTACTCTTGGGTCATGGTACCATAGAGGATTGAATAGAAAGGGGATAGTGATAAGATGATGAATCTACTGGAAGATTAGAGAAATAGGCTTGTGATTTGATATTCCAAAATGGAAAAATATGGGAAGATATTAACTAGTTTTCAAGCATAAATCTCTATGAAGGAGAAATCAATCCAGCCCGATTGTTTTATGTCCTGGCCCCACCCTTTTGCTTGAGCAAGTGTATTTTACTTTCTTTGGAATTATATACATGACATACCAATCTTAGACCAGGTCCTCCATTCTTTCTCTATATTGATCCCTTACCATGTTTCCCCCAACTTTTCCCCCATTAAACACAACCATGTCGAAGTCACCTTCTACAATACTACTTTAAACATACTCAATGTCCCTCATTGCATGCCAACATTCACCCTTTTGTCTATAATGAACAGGGACCGCTAGTACAAAATGGAAACTTTGTGTCTGGAAAAAACAACTAAAACATGTATATAAACCACTATTTTTTGGGAGGCAACCAAAAGTGTTATATTTGCAGTCATTTGTAATGTGACTAAATTTTAGTCATATTTAGCTTAGTCATTTATTGGTTGATTTGATTCATCAACTTGTAATATATTCAATAGCTTAATTTGTCGTTAATTACCGTCAACTTGCAGTATATTTACTAGTATATATAGTCATTAATTGTCGTTACTTTATACTATATAGTATATTTTCTTGTTGAATGAGTCATTAATTGTCATCAATTTGTAGTATATTTTATAGTTTAATAAGTAATTAAGTGATGTCAATTCGTGCAAACAATATGCACCCTGTAACAAAGTATTTAATGCTCTATATGTTGGGATATATATCGTTCAATCTAAAGGTATTTTAGATCGAACGGTATATATCCCAACATATAGAGCATTAAATGCTCTACTACAGGATGCATATTGATAGCCGCCAATTTGTAGTATATTTGCTAATTTAATGAGTCATTGGTTGCCATCAATTTGTAGTATATTACTAATTTAATGCATCATTAATTGTTGTCATTTTGTAGTATCATTATTATTCAATATAAATTCACATGATGTGAATAATTTAATAAATGAAATGAATTTGTATAATGTCATACAATATTGATGTTGATCCAATATCAATGAAACAAATATATAAATTTGTATACTTAAAAAATAAATAAAAATGCCATGCATGTGAATCTAAAGGAGAGGTGTTAAATTCATGTGGTATTTAGTGAATTGGAGAGGTAAACATATTGAAGAGAACAACCATATTGTCGAACCCAAATTTTAGAGATTATCCAAGACCATGTTGCCCAACAATCCATTCTTCTTCTACTAATTTGGGATGTGATCTCCTTGACATACAAAATTTGTCCTTTAGCAAAATCAATGGAAAACAAATCAATTTCTCTTCTGAGACTAAATCAAGCTTGTTTCTTCTATCAAATCGATTGCACTAATGGATTCCTCCTAGATGTTTAGGTTGATTGCGCTGGTGGACATTTCATTCTTCTTTAGCGAATCAAAGGGACACGTCCACGATTGGGTAGAGAATGTGATGCCAGGGTGCTAGCTCAATGCTTGAATTGACCGAGGAATTGAAGCCACATGTGATTTAATTTAATCAATTAAGTGTTGGAACAAGGCCAAACTCAACATTCAACCAAAAAGAAAGAGGAACAATTCCTCCATTGGTGCGTACGGTTGTTGTACGATCACGTATAACCTCTAAGAGGTTTTTTGGAAGTGTATGTTGTCTTGGGGGGTGTATATGGCCAGTGGGCAAGCTAACACACCCAACAAGGAGGTGAATCAATTAAATGACAAAGCCAAACACCCAACTTCAATGAAAAAATGCATCCAACATTCATGAACTTTTAAAAATCCCAATTTAGCAACCCCTTATGGAAATGCAACGACTTTGTGATGACAACCATTGATCTTTGGACACCATAGATGGATTTCATGAGATCACTGATTGTTGTGGCATTTGCAACAAATTGAGGAGAAGGTTATGGGAGATGCTTGGTTGATTAATGAACATAAACACAATACATTAAAGGAAGCTATAGCTTGTGGTTTTCACCTCAAAACTCACAACAATACATTGGCATTCCTTACTACCAGTTAGCAAACAAGTGATATGAAATTTGATGCCATCCAACACCCAATTGGCCATGGGAAAACACTAACAACGACAAATTTTATTTATTATTGGGTTAATGTATGGTGGAGACCCATTCCATGGTGGCTATGGGTTGGTTATGTACAATATTCAATCCCATTAGTTGAAACCAATTATTCAATTGAACCAACCAAGTCATTACTTGAGTATTGATGTAATGGGAATCTCCATATTATATCATAATTGAACCATGCAACTAACCTAGAGCACACACAATGAATTCATACCTCAATTTATCATAATGAACACAAATTTTTTACCCTGGAAACCCAAATAGGAAAACCAGCTTCGAATGGTTCCCTAGCTTTCATTTCGACAATCATTGGTTATTGTAACACCCTGTTTCCCCTAGTTTGTAAATATAACTATATTGGCCAAGAGACTATGGAAAACTCAATATGTGTGAATGTTTGATTTGATGGACCTTTGTATAAGAGGTTGATGAATGTAAATTATGTTATTTTAATAGAAAATGGATAAGTGTTGCATGACTGCTAGAAAAGGGGATGTGCCAAGAGAGACCATGAATGTTGTGAAAGAGATGGTGAAGGGGACCTGGAATGGTTGCGTTAACCTTCACCGGATCAGTAATTTGTTGGATTTAATTGCTCAGGATCAGAACAACCCTCTGACCCAGAAATGAATGTCAGTCAAGCTGGTAGGTGGGAAGACCTCCTTAAGAGTTAACGAGGGGATGGGGCAGACCGCCCATCCATAAGGCTTCCAGACCTGACCACAGACTGGGGATTCGGGCCACACACAATCTTACTGAGGGAGGCAAGAAAGGAAGGCGTGGTGGATAGAGGAGGACCTGTGAAGAGTGCAGAGACGAGAGACTGATCTCTTGGGTTCAAGGGAGAACTGTGAAAAGAGTGTGTTCTGATAGCGGGAAATAAAGACTGAGACGAGAGAAGGAGAGTAACCTTCGTCCCTATCTATTTTTGAGTCGGAAGAAGAGATTAAATCCCAAAGCATTGTGGTCTAGCTCGGGGGTGGCTAGTGGTAAATTCGTTAGGTGTGACTGAGCCTATGGTTGGGTGGAAACAGGCACCCCTTCCAGTAGTCGCTTCACGTTATCTGGTTCTGATAAGTGTTTTCATACTCTATGCATTGAATTGGGAATTAATGGTTGTATGCATGGATTTACATATCTATAAATGGTTTTTGTATTGAAATGGTTAAGTTATGTGTATACGTTGGCTTCCTTGAGAACTTATGCTTCTGTTTTTCCTGTATGCTCCAGTTTAACCCTTGAAGGTGTTTTCCCCAAGGGGATACCTCACAACTCCAGAGTTGGAGCAAGCATCTTGGAACTGCTACCATTTCGGTAACCTCACAAGTTTACCCAGCCTTTTTTCAGAACTTAAAGTTCTGCGAATTAGGGAGGCGTTTCCTTCAAACCAGTAGCCTGAGAGACCTTGAACTCGCCGCCATGACCTTAACTAAAACCCGGCTAAGAATGGAGTTCATAGCCCAAGAGTCATCTGAAGGTCCATGTGACCTGGGTCTAGGAACCCACGCTAAGCCTGAAAGGAGCTAGTTCATAATGGTTTCAAAGTTTCTGGAGTTCGACACCCTGGAATGTCAAACTTCACGATAGTCAAAGTTACTCGAACTCCCTGAGTAACAAGAGCCATAGATAAATCAAGAACCTGACAGAGGAGATGAATGCAAACCATTCATCGGGAGGAAAAGCTATCTCAATCGTCAGATCGACTCGAAGACCCACTGGACTTAACGAATCAAACACCAGCCGCTTGATTAGATCGATGGTTGGGAATCATTGTAGAGCACGAAGGTGAAATTAGCAAACATGCTAGTTCACGGCCCGCAATCAACCAACATCATTGATCTCGTTGGGGATGGAAGATAAATGACCACAATTAGACAAAATTAGGCGAGCACTTCCCAGATTGCGGAGATTGGGCCTCGCAATCGTTGTGAACCGTTGATATGTGAACGAAGATCGATGGTGGGGAATCATTGCGGAGCGCGAAGGTGAAATTAGCGGACGTGATAGTTCACGGCCTGCAATTCACCAATGTCATTGATCTCGTCGGGGTGGAGGATCAACGACCACGATTAGACCGAGTTGGACGAGCACTTTTCAAATTGTGGAGATTGAGCTCTCCTATAAAGAGCGAGCACGTTGGCCCCCCACAATCCCTGTGAGCCGTCAATCAATGAAAAAGTTGATATTGGTCGAATCATGACTGTGAAAACCTGAGGGAGGTTGAAAGATGATCAGACTGGAGTGACAATGCGCAGTGACGCCATCCATAGTGACATGGATTTAAGCTTGACGAGCCACATGCCACTTGGATTCATGCGCATCACATACTCTATAGCTCTTTTGAATGTGATACATGTCATTCTATACGAGGGAACGTGTCGCCCCTGACCCAGCTACGTGTCAACCCCTGGCACATGCATACCTCGCCCATGTGGTTGGTGAAATGACTGGGATTCCGGGACTTCGGGACTCCAGAGGATTCGAGGTGCTTCGAAAATCCTCGAGGTGTCGAAGTGTCGGAGTAGATCCTATTCGTTCGCACGGGAAGGCACGTGGTAGTAGATCATTGACTCCGGAGAAGAACACTTTGAAGGAATATGAGGAGTGAAGTTTCGAAGTGTCGAAGTCCATCAGAACCGTTCGTTGGGAGGGGACGCATGGCGCTCGATTTGTAACTCCGGGTACGGAGTACTTCAGAGGAAAAATGCATTGGAATGTTCGAAACTCTCGAACGTCGAAGTCCCGAAGTGGATCACAGTCGTCGATCACGAAGGGACACGTAGCGCTCGATCTGTAACTCCGGGTACGGAGTACTTCAGAGGAAAAAGGTGTTGGAGTGTTCAAAACTCCCGAACGTCAAAGTCCCGATGTAGATCACAACCATCGATCACGAAGGGACATGTGGAGCTTGATCTGTAACTCCGGGTACGAAGTACTTAGGAGGAAAAAGGCGTTGGAGTGTTCGAAACTCCTGAACACCGAAGTCCCAAAGTGGATCACAGTCGTCGATCACGAAGGGATGCATGGCGCTCGATCTATAACTCTGGGTACGGAGTACTTCGGGGAGAAAAGGCTTTGGAGCGTTTGAAACTCCCGAACGTTAAATTTCTGAAGTGAATCAGGGCCATCGAAATCCCTGAGAACATGCGGCGTCGGATTGTGAACTTCAGAGATTTACCACTCTAGAGGATTCACGAGGTGGTTGTCTTGGTGTTTGGTCATAGCCCGCAGTCATATGCAAGTATAGAGGGATGGAAGAACCCGAAGAACTTGGGAGAGGATATCTGCCAGCTTTGAGCTCGGTTTGGAGCATGGAGACCGTGGCCGGAAAGCTCTGGAAGAGTAGAATGGAATAGAGACCCTGAATGAGGGTTTTGATTCTTTTAAGAAGAACAAAATTTTTATGCCCCACCATGGGTGTGTTACTTTTATTATGCAATTCATGGCTCTCTATGCATACTCTGCTCCTTGGCCCCAAAAGACCCGTTGAGAGTGAAAATATAAAAAAAAATAGGGAGAGATGGGGTAATTTCTCTCCTATTATTATTTTTCTTTTTTCATTTATCCATCTTCTTTCTCTATTTTGTCTTATTTACTTTTACATTTGCATTGTCTTTAATAGTTTATCTAACCTTCATTAATCGCCTAATTACACTTGCAGGTACTGAGTTTTATAACCATTCGCTTGTTCAAATCCATTTTGGATCATTAGACTATAATTATTTATCTAAAAGGTTAATACATTAATTAATTAAATATTAAATAATTGGTACTTCTTTACGCGAAAAAAAAAAACACGTAACTTTTATTCCAGATTATAAAGGTTACAATCCATAGGTGCTACTATGCTTCGGCATACATGTTTGCATAATGATTGCTTCACATAGGATCTACTGTTTTTCAACATGCAAAACCAATCATAAAACCACCCTGATCTCCTCATCTCCCTCTATGAGCTCAAAAATAACTAATCATGATTACACATTGATCCTGAAAACATAACAACCCAGAACAAAAAATAATAACGTATAGTTATCACAAAGAGAAAATTTGACAATCACTTTGGGAAGTCACCCTTCCAATGACAATGCATGTTTTGACAGTCGATCAACTTCAAAGTTGTTTTCACAATATGTATATTGTTTAAATGAAATTTTATGGAATGTGGCAAAGACTACCTTTAAAGTCAAACCAATGTTTAACAACTCCAAATCTTCGACTAACTTGCAATTGATCATCCAATCTATGACTAGTTTGGAGTCCTTGTAGATCTAAAGGGAATCAATATTATGGGTTTTTGCACAATGTAGAAATTCAAGCAAAGCCTGTAACTCCACAAGATTATTCGTACCAACACCCATGTGCCCACTGCCATAAATATAGGAGGAATCTAGAGAGAAAAGGAGAAACCCAATCATAGGAGAATCATTAATGGTTCTACTATCCTAACCTTCTACCTTTTTGGCTTCATCTTATAATATGAAAATAACAAAAAATGATTGTTGTACAACCTTAAATGTGGGCTAGGGTTTGTCCTCAAACTGACCGACATTCTTGGTTAGCCATATGCCCCAGGAAACCAAAATAGGCATAACACAAAATGATTTCCATCCTTAAGTAGTAAGAAATTC
Organism: Picea mariana; assembly: GCA_032191745.1. Lineage (NCBI taxonomy): Eukaryota > Viridiplantae > Streptophyta > Pinopsida > Pinales > Pinaceae > Picea > Picea mariana. The sequence continues at coordinate 10,392 of JASDQU010172457.1, forward strand.
CTCGAAACAACATTCAATTGAGTCCTTCTCCCATAATCGACCTAACCCTAACAACACACTAATTTCATTCCACACCTGGAAATATAAGGGAAAAACCGAAAAATATGTGACATATTCTCCTCATCCCCTTTATGTAACACACATTACCGGACCGGGCCCATGTTTACCTTGTCAATGCAAATGATCCTAGGTTAAGACCTTGCCCGTCAAAATAAGCTAGAAGAGTAAAATTCCTTTGGGGTACCTTGATATTCGAAACTTGTTTATACCACCAAGAGACTGCAACTTCGTCATGATCTACCATGGCCTCATAACCTAACTTGGTTGAATATCAAACACCATAGGTTTTATAATCCCACACTAACTCATCCTCTTGACCATGCAATTTGATGTGAGCTCTTATCAATTCTTGTAAGAATGCATTCCAATGATCAGTCCAACGAGCCTCTAGATTTAGGGAAAAAACTAATTTCTAGCCTTGATGCCACAAAGAAGTAATGGCCCGATCTTTAATGCGGTTGAGTGTACACAAATTGATTTCTTGAAGATGTTGTATAAATTCATTAGGTAAGAATATATTTATATTTCAACCCACAATCACTGATCTAAGTGGATATTGGTGGCCACCCAACTCTTCCAGCTGACTCACATACAACTTTCATCTTAGCAGTTACATTTTTTTTTTTTATCTTGGCAGTTATTTTCTAGCTTTTCGAGTCCTAAACTTTTGGGGCCGTTTTGAGGCCCTAAACAACATTTTTTGGGTCCACCACAGTCACATTATATGTGAAGTTAGAGTGTGACGACATAATGTGTAGTCCTCAAATAGACCTTTCCAATGGGCTATCGTGCACCTAAAACGAAGATCGTATGAAAAATTTACAACCTCGGGAAGTTGTTGTACCAACTTACCCCAACGAGGCCCACATGACTTTTGGCACTTCATCTCCTAGGGTTAGGTTTTTGGATGTCTAGGGTTTTGGCATTCATGTTTGATGTAAAAGGGCCTTTGGATCCTCATTGTAATCATATTCTTGTGAATGAGCATAGCCGTCGCATCTCTTCTCAAAGATAAGCTACCACCATTCTAACAAGCTTGTTTCAATCTGCATTTTTACGGTTTCAACATATTTCTTATTTAATAGAAATCAAGTTTTTCTGTATCTATGTTATTATTCACTGTATCTTTGTGTTAATATTATAGATCTATGTTTCCATTTCGTTACGCTCATAAATCCAGATCAATCATGTCCTGACTTGTTTGAACCTGTCGACTAGTCCCCACCTTCCAAGCCAACATTTTTCCCACAATAGGAGAAGTCGTAGACAAATTCTTCCACTCAGACGAAGAAACATGTGCATCCTTCCTTTGGTTACATATCCAATCAATAGTCGTACCAAGATGTATATACTTAGCACACAAAATGCACTTCCATAGATTGTCTTGAGTAATAAAGACCCAAAGAGACTTATCTGACAAAGATTTTCCAAAATGAACCAAGTCCTTGAGACTCCACTCGCCTAAAACTTTGGGTTGAGAGATCGTCCGCCACTTTACTAAATGAGATCCGAGGAAATCAGAGGTTCCTTTCCATAAATAATTACAACATAATTTCCTGATCCTAGTCAGGATACTCTTCAGAATGTTAGCCAAAAGATGTCAATAAACCGATATAAACTCTATGACTAATTTAATAAGAGTAAGATGGACACCCATAAAAATCTATTTGTTACACCATAGGGAAATTCGCTTCTCAAATTTCGAAACTAGCCATCCCTAGTCCTTTAAAAAATAGTTATTAGGCTTAGTTATATAACCCAGATAATTTAAACCATCATTGAGCTCATAGGAAGGAAAAGGGAAAATATTGACCAGAGCTTGTCGAGTAGCCTCCTCACAGTCTATAAGGTAGATCACAAATTTGACCATATTGATAACCATTCCAGTTGCACCACAAAATAGTTCCAATGCACCTTGGAGATCACGACCCTCATCTTCCACACAATGAAAAAAAAATATAATGTCGTCCACAAACAATATATGTGTAAGTTTCATAGATTGACCCATCTAAACTCCCTAGATTTGATGTGTTCTGGATGACTCTGCAATGACACGACTGAGGCCATCAACAACTAAGAGAAATAAGTACATGGATAAAGGACACCCCTGACGAAGTCCACGTCCAACCCAAAAGAGAGTGGAACCTACACCATTGAATAAAACAACAAATTAAATAGAGGTAACACAAGACAATATCCATTTTACCACACATAGATCAAAACCAATTTGTAGAAGTAACAACATAAGATAGAGCCAAGTCATAAGATCATAAGCCTTGTAGAGATCAAGTTTGATCACTGAAACAAGCATATAGTGTGTCTTAATGTAATGAAGCCCTTCCTGTGCAGAACCAATATCCTCGTGAATCAAACTTCCCTTTAAAAACCCAAACTACTCAACGAAAATGATCTATGATAATATTGGTTTTATGCATAATGCTATGATTTTAGCCACTATCTTATATAAGTAGTTACATAGGGTAATGGGACATAAATCATCATAAGATGTCGAGCAGTCCATTTTAAGAGTTAACGCTATAAATGTCGAGTTGATATCGGCGGGAACCTTGCCTGCGATGCATATTTGCTCGACAATTCTCAATAAATCCTAGCCCAATAAGTCAAAGAAGCCTTCGAAGAATTCTATCAACCAACCATTGGGCCCCAGGCTCTTATCTCCCTGGAACGTGCCTAGCACTGCCTATAACTCTTCCTTGGAAACCTCATTGTAAATAGATTTATTTTCGGCCTTTCCAACCAACCGAGGAAAATATGAAAGAAGCCCGAGTGCCATGTCCATTTTTTAATGAGGCGATTCCTGAAAAAGTGAGTGAAAATAGTGAACACCTAAGGAAGCCAAATTCAGAAAACCACGAATAGTTGCTTTGTCCTCATTCTTCAAATCCCAGATAGTATTGAAACTGCGATGATGATTAACATATCGCTAAAATAATTTGGTATTCATATCCCCTTCTTCAAGCTAAAGAGACCGACTCTTCATTCACCATTCTTTTTCTTGTCCAACTAGAATATTGTGGCATGTTGCTTCCAACTGATGTACACGGTCCACATCTATCCCACCCTCCCGACGTAAGGAAAATCCCTCATAGATGTGTTCCAACTCATCCTCGATACCATGCAGAGATGAATCCCACACCTTCTTGTGTCCGATATCCCATTGGATCATTGCATTCTTCGTATTTTATAGGGAATATACAAATTATTGCGAGGCCCTGGTTCTTAGATTTGGATCGAGCTTCTCCCATTTTTTTTCCACCAAAGCACGAAATTCATCCAACTCAAGCTAAGCAGGGTTAAATTTAAAAGGGGCCCTCAACCAACCCCTTGAATTGTCTAATTCAAGATATACTGAAAAATGATAAGAACATTTGACTTCACCAACCCATGATCTATATACTCGAATGTTCTACATAAGGATATGATGTACCAAGTAACAATCCAAATGCTTGTGGACAACAACCTAACCCGATCGATTGTTACTCCACGTAGGACAAAGCACAGTCAACTCAACATCCCCCAAACCCAAAAGTACCAACTTATTTAAAAAATATTGTGACAAAGGTTCCACTCGCGTCAAATCCCCCTAGATTTTCTCCCTCCAATTGAAAAGTTTAGTTCACCACCAATAATGATGTTCTCCAACTGTAGAGCATGATTATCTAGAAGGTGATCCCATGACATCTCCCTGTCATAATATGGTCCATAAACATTGCAAAGCAAAAAAATTCTGTCCAAGCCTTTGCACTTAAGACCCGTGATGTTAGCTGACATAAGTTTCATGGATGAAACAAGGGAGGGGATGCACCTGCTCTAAGTGCCTCGAAAATCAACCTTTGTCGGCCCAAATACACCTCTTGGGAAGATTTTTCCTGAGCATATTTTAAAACATATTTTCGTCCTGCCTTTGATGGCCATGAATCTTTTGCAGAGACAAATCCCAAACCCCCGGAGGAGGACTAAAGTAGTGGATGGGAGCGAGACCTAAGAAGATAAGGATCCCTTCCCGAGGACAATGTAACAGAGTTTGAGTAACTATCATTACGTGAACCCAAAGATGAGGCAAAATTTCGATCATTAGCTAGATCTACAATAAACTCCTTCAAAGATTGAGGACAATCAATTTCGAGCAAATCCCCTGAAGGGGACAAAAATTCTTCAAAGCCCCCCCTTCCTGCCAATGTAGGAAGACCCTTCTAGGAGAAGAAAAAACCAAATGATCGGAATGAGAAAACTTACCCGAGTTCCTGCATTTGTCCTTGCTAACTAGCCAGAAGGCCTCTATTTTGCTCCATTCGACCATCGAGAGGTCAAGGCCCACTTCCAAGAACTCCTTTGAAACCTTTTGCATGTTATCCATGGACCCATGCATGACCAAAAGGAATTAGGATATCGTCAACCATGATACTAGACTTGTCAATAGGAGAGGCAACCATAGCAAGCTCCATGGCCTAACCATCACCATGGTGCAGCGAAAAAGAGGGACCCTCATCACCAAAAAGAATGTCCTCCAAGGGAGAGATACCTTGAGACTTGGAATAATCATGGGAGAGCTTCTGATATTTCTCATGGAAGCTCATGTCACAATCAACCACAACGTGACCAACACTGTGGCAACTTACACATCGGAAGGGAACATTGAGATAATTGAGGATCTGCATGTATGAATGCTCACCAACTACCAATTTGATGGATTCATATAGACCTTTAGAAGGATCCAACTCTATAAGAATATATGCCACAACACGATTGACAAAAGATTTGAAACTAGTGTTCATCGTAATGAAAGAGCCCAATGTGTCACCGATAGCCCTAAGACCCTCATCTGACTAGTATTCCGGAGGAATATTCAACATCTTAATCCATACCGATACATTTTTAAACCCTTCGACACTGGCATCAAACATGGGATGTCAGGGTTTTGCACAAAGGACCTGGCGGTCTCAAAACTAATGCACCAAAATTATCTTTTGCATGTCTAGATTTTCTTTTAAAACAAATCCAATCCAACCCCTAGATAGGAGATGGAAGAAGGGGGTAATATCCCAAGACCGACAACCATTGAGCCTCCATCCACTATGAAAGGATACTGCCCTCAAAGATCCGTCGATTCCCAAATCTACCAACCATGGTCTTCCCTTCCAGGTCTGCGATTTTTGCAACCTGCAAATCCTTGTCGACTACAAGTGCAATCTCACCACCCTAAGATCATATCATTTTCCTTTGTTTTCCCCTTCGGCCCTTGGATAGGCCCCGCAGCTATAAAGTCCTCAATACCTAGTCGACTGCTAACAAATCCCAAACCCCCAATTTCCACAGAGGTTTTAAACGCACCAAGAAAACAAGGATAAGTTGATGGATCTATGAGAGTTTCCGGTTGTAATGACAATGGAGGCAAAGAGGTATTCCAACCCACAAGAAAACCCGGATGAGAGGGACCCAATGAGGGGATCGAGACCTAACCGTCTCTGACATGCATTGATTTGGAAGGATTTAGATCCAAAACGTTGTTAAAGACCCCCGTCTTGGGATTCACCGGAATCACATGCAAACTAACCTCGTCAGAGTATGCCTCTGTAGCTGAAGTAATGGCCGGATCAATGAAAATATCCTCCTCTGGCATGAGATCTTCAGAGTAATCCACCATTTGTGGTGGATCCTCCATTCGGCCTCCACGCTGGACAAACCCCGCCCATCGCCTTGCAAAATCCCTACAAAAACCCTAACCTCACCACTCACCTCCTCTCCCAATTATTACAATATATGAAAATAACATAATTATTCTAAATAATTGGTATAACTTAGTGTTATTTATATCTAACTAAATATTTTTATTATTCTATTTAATTAATAAAAATAAGTTGGTTTGTTATTTAATATTGTCACGAGAATGCCTATTTTAGAATGCTTGATTTCTATCTTAGTTACCTAAAAGCTTGTTGCCCCATAATTTAACTACTATGTATTTAAAATTGAATTTGTTAGAATTAATGTTTGTTTTTGGTAATCTAGTTGGTCTTAATATTAGTATAATACAAAAAAGAGTACATACATCAATTCCTGTGGCCTACCACCCGAGAAACTAGGACCATAGGAGTGACAAAATATCATTGTTTCCATCATGCAAAATTCAATAATATCTTTCAAACGAACTGTAAACTAACATAATTGCCTTCCTATCCTACTATCAATAGAAACACAAGCATAAAACTAGTGATGGAAAGGGTAGCTAATACTCCCCCTTCGTAGAAATCACGATAAACATAAGAGATTATGTCGAGGGCCCATCTTCCCTTGTAGTTCTTCTCCATTGGCTTCTCATTTGCCAAGATACGATTGGAGGGAGTACTTTCATATGTTGGGGATAGGTCTGTGTTCTCCATGGGAGTGCCTTAAAAGTTTGCAAGAGTGTTGACATAAATTTCAATGTTGAAGATTTTCCAACAAAAGCATCAAATTTCCAATCCATGACATGCAACTTGCCCAATATGACCTTGTGGCGGTTGCCCTTCTCCTCAACAACTTGCACAATAAACACTTTGTTCATCCAATATATTTCTGTGAGTTTAAAATATTTTGTATCCTTGGTATGAGAATAACCAGAATTAAGAATCCAGTCTTTAAAATTTTCCTTCAGTTGCTCATTGGTGAGCTATTGTCTTTGCCATTTAACTTTACTCTTCGTGATGTCTATCTCACTTTTAATATTATTGGAAAACCAAAGTTGGAAGTTTGAGGCAACCCTCATTGCATCCAACTGAGCCCTTGCTAGGCGTTCGGGAGTCTTGAAGGGAGAGGGGGGTTTAGGAGCCAAGGGAGTACCTTTGGAGGTATTCCTCTTGCTATAAACAGAACGAGCATCACAACCAATGTGTTTCATGATTGGAGACAAAGTAAGACTAGAGACTGAAGATAAACCACCCAAAACAAAGATGTATTGGAGGAGCAACACCCACAATAGAAACAAAACAATAAATCACACCAAGAACCAAGGATGAGGAGGAGCCAACAACAAAGGAAGATCCAAATTGTAAACACAAACTCAAATAGGAAAATGGTTTCACCTTATACTCTTGACCAACTCTAAAATCCCTTTCAAAAATGACCCTTCTCACCACAACAAGGATGAGAAGGTGATAGTCCCAATCATAAAACACCCCATACCAAAAAAAAAAAAGTGCAAATATGAATATTCCATTTGGGAAAATCCTTAATCAACTAATAAGAATGTTAAAAGAAGCAATTAACTTTCAAATATCTTGTAAAAATATATTTATAATTTTTGTATAAATAAAAATGTTCAAAGTAGCAATTAGCTTTCACATATATTTATAATTTTTATATGTTATAAAAAATAGAGTTAGAAAACATACTAATAAAGATTTTAAAATTTAATCAAATAAACATATATATTTATTTCACAATTAATTTAAAATTATAATATTTATCCATACATTCACCTCAATTTAAAATGATTTAATATTTATGAATACATTCGCCTCTATAACATAGTTAACTTTTCATATCTCTTGTCCAAAATAACATTCTATAAATCTCATAGAAACACTAAACTGTTTTACAAAATGATTACGTTTTACAATCGTAATTTTTTTTCAATAGTTATACAAACTCTGTAAAGCATTGTTTTTAATTTTTCTTTTATATTAAGTTTGTGGTTAGTCGAACTCGTGAGACATCATATGGCATTTATATATAGTTTGAGTGGGTCTAATGGTTAAGAACATGTGTTTCCTCTTAAAAAATTACAAATTCAAATTTAAAAAAATAGATTAAGTTTGTGGTTAGTCGAACTCGTGAGACATCATATGGCATTTATATATAGTTTGAGTGGCTCTAATGGTTAAGAACATGTGTTTCCTCTTAAAAAATTACAAATTCAAATTTAAAAAAATAAAATATATATACCTCCCTAAAAACATTAAGCCACCTTTACTATACACTAACATTAAGCCACCTTTACTATACACTAATTACACTAATTAGACCGAGTATTAAAAAGTGACTTGAAGGCCAAGAAAAAGAAAAAAGCCCTTCCCATGTCCACCTTTGGGAATTATTAAACAAAATCATCGTGTTACATGCCGATGCAGTAATTCTATTCAAATTATTAACATATACTTTCAAAAATTATAATAAATTTCCCAACTTGACGCTCAGACTGCTTTCATTTCCCAAATCCAGAAAATGAAAAGAAAATAAATTTCGTCTTAAAATCTAGAAAAGGAAAAGAAAATCAATTTAGTGCTTACGTGTCACGACGAAAGAAAATCCAATTGCGAATCCGACTTTCAGGTTCTCATGGAAACCTGTAGCCTTTGATTAATTGGAAACCTGTAGCCTTTGATTAATTTGACAGAAATGAAAGTCAATGTTGACGGCGATATGAGGTGCCAACATTGATTTTTGAATAACTCGATGCCAGAGGCATCCTTATGATTACAGGACTATGGGATTAAGGAAAATAGCAAAGAAACGGGAATAGAAATGCCCCCTGATACTTGCAGAATCATCCATATCTAATAAGTCCAGAGGATGGAGGATGCCAGATGATTTCGGCAGAGGAGATAACAGAGCCATCGATTGTATCTTAATCAGATATTCTGAATCTCAAATGTGGGTGATTTTGATTGATTTTTCAATTTTTTTGTGAATGTTTGGGTTTGAGGATTGGCAAGGTTTTTTAGTCTGGAATTTGAATTAAGGGCAATTATAAGGAGGTGTTTGTTTGTTTGTTTGTTTTTGGTTAGGTTTTTAAATCAGTCTGGAAACCCCAGGGATTAGGTAAGGTATTCTGAATGTTAGGGTTTGAAGATTGACAAAGTTTTCTTGTCTGGAATTTGAAGCAAGGGCAATTGTGAGATTTTTTTTGGGTTAGAGTTTGATCAGTCTGAAACCCTAGGTGGCAGCCATGGTCTTGCAGAAAATTTCCTCTGGTTTAATTAGGGCAGCTCTCAAAGCCCGCTTGGCTCAGTCCTCATATACGAAAAGAGCCCTATGGACCCTTCCGCAGGCTCGATCATTGCACTCCACAGGACATAAATTCCAGCAAGCGGCCCCGGTGCCGCGCCCCGTGCCGCTGTCGAGGTTGAGCGATAATTTTCTCGATGGCACCAGCAGTGTGTACTTAGAAGAATTACAGAGGGCATGGGAAGTGGATCCGCAGAGCGTGGATGAGTCATGGGACAATTTTTTCCGCAATTTTGTTGGGCAGGCATCAACGTCCCCGGGCATCTCCGGGCAGACGATCCAGGAGAGCATGAGGTTGTTGCTGCTTGTGAGGGCTTATCAGGTGAATGGCCACATGAAGGCGAAGTTGGATCCTCTAGGGTTGGAGGAGAGGGAGATTCCCCTGGATTTGGATCCAGGGCTGTATGGATTCACAGAGGCGGATCTGGATCGGGAGTTTTTCCTCGGCGTGTGGAGGATGTCAGGGTTCTTGTCTGAGAATCGGCCGGTGCAGACTCTAAGGTCAATTCTGAGTCGGTTGGAACAGGCTTACTGTGGCACCATTGGTTATGAATATATGCACATACCAGACCGCGATAAGTGTAATTGGCTGAGGGAGAAGATTGAGACAGTGGCTCCCAGAGGATACAATGCAGAGCGCAGGCATGTTATGCTAGATCGGCTCATTTGGAGTACACAGTTTGAGAATTTCTTGGCTACAAAGTGGACTGCTGCCAAGCGGTTTGGGCTCGAAGGCGCTGAGACCTTGATCCCAGGTATGAAGGAAATGTTTGATCGGTCAGCTGATATGGGTGTGGAGAGCATTGTTATAGGTATGTCTCATAGAGGAAGATTGAATGTTTTGGGCAATGTCGTCAGGAAGCCATTGAGACAGATTTTCAGCGAGTTCAGCGGTGGCACGAAGCCTGTGTCTGAAGTTGTCGGATCATACACTGGAACAGGAGATGTGAAATATCATCTGGGGACATCATATGATAGGCCTACCAGAGGTGGAAAAAGGATCCATCTTTCATTAGTTGCTAATCCCAGTCACTTAGAAGCAGTTGATCCAGTTGTGGTTGGGAAAACTAGAGCAAAACAGTATTATTCAAATGACAAAGAGAGGAAGAAAAACTTGGCTATATTGATTCATGGAGATGGAAGTTTTGCCGGGCAAGGTGTGGTCTATGAGACATTGCATTTGAGTGCTCTTTCTAACTACACCGTTGGAGGGACTATTCACATCGTGGTCAATAATCAGGTTGCATTCACAACTGATCCCAAATCTGGAAGATCTTCGCAATACTGTACAGATGTTGCAAAAGCCTTGGATGCTCCAATTTTCCACGTGAATGGTGATGATGTGGAAGCTGTGGTACATGCATGTGAGCTTGCTGCTGA
>JASDQU010172458.1:6404-17227 GCA_032191745.1 Picea mariana
TGGGTACCATTAGACCATACAATGAATTCTCTAGCACGCAAACAAATCTACCGTTGCAATTTTGAACTAACCCTTATGGTTGTTCCATACATATTATATCTCTGTTAATGACGATTTTGTGGGCAGTAGGATCCCATGCATTGCATCCCTTTACACCATCATAACTTGCAGAGATATAAACAAGCAGGAATTCAGAAACAAAGATTCTAATTCTGGAAATAATTTATGACTTACTAGTACCTGCAACTCTTTCTTACTCATATGACCTTGTTTCTTCTGCCATAAACAAGAAGATACTTTTGTCACCTTAGATGCAACTTCAATACTACCTTCCAACTTATAAATGTTACCAACATTTGTTGCCTTCATTACTACTAAAATTCCTTTCGACACTTTGATAGCTTCACCTTGACCTGTATACTTATATCCACAAGAATCCAAAACCCCTAATGAAATCAAATTTAACTTAAGCTCATGTACATATCTAACATCTGTTATTTCTCTAACAATGCCATCGAACATCATGATTCTAATACTGCCAACCCCAACATTTTAACAAGGAATATCATTTCCCATAAACACTACACCCTCAACAACATATTGGTAAGAAGTGAACCAATTTCTATGTGAGCACATGCGGTGGGAGGCACCAGAATCTAACTGTCATTCTTTCTAATATTGTAAACTACTAGAAATGGATAAAACTTCATTAGTCATACCTAAAGTTGCCACAACCAAATTTGTTTCCTTTGTAGATTTATCCTCAAATTCTTTTCTTTTCCAACAGTCTTTCTTGAGATGGCCTTTTTTTCCACAATACCAACATTTTTCTCTACCCTTTCTACCTCTTAATTTAGATCGTGAAGAACTTCTCTGATTGTGCTCTTTGGGACGACCTCTAATCACCATCGCCTCTAAAGTTGAGGTTTCTTGACTAGATTTTCTCCTCATCTCCTCAACCAACAAAGCTCCCACAACATAATCATAATCTAAAATATTTTGAGCTAAATCTAATAGAGCTGACTAGATTATCCCAAGACTCTGGAAACAAACACATAGTGTAATAGTTTTATCTGCATCTTCGAGTTTAACTTCCATACTAGTAAATTGAATTGTAAGGGTATTAAATGTATTTAAATGATCAACGATTTTCTTACCTTCTTTCATTCGCAAACTGTATAATTGCTTATTCAAGTAGATTATGCTCGTCAAGGACTTCGTCATATAAATACTTTCCATCTTGCTCCATAAGCTTATTGTTGTATCCTCTCCTATGATATTAAACAGAGCTTCATCTGCCAAACATAGAAGAATGGTGTTGAGTGCTTTTGCGTCCAGATCTTCCCATTCCTCATTCGTCATGGTTATTGGTTTATGTGTCCTTCCCACCAATTCTTTTTTCAACCCTTGTTACACTAATAGATCCCGCATCTTAAGCTTCCATAGCTCAAAGTTGTTTTTTCCATTAAACTTTTCCAGTTCAAACTTCAAACTTTGAAACTTTGCCATTAAATCAAAAAACCTCCCAAAATTAGCTTTTTAAAATGTGGGAGAATTAGCTTATGATTCAAGGTTGAACCATAAAAGGTTTAAGCCCAAAACAATATTTAAAAATATATATATTAAAACCTTTTAAGCACTTTTACCTTTTAAAGAGAAACACCCACTCATTCAAAAATGATCATAAACTATGCATAATCCTTGAGATATGTGCATATAATGTTACCTTTACATTTATGAAATCGACCATTTCTTAAATTTAACACCCTCCTCATGTATCCGCCTCTTCATTTAAAGATGATCCTCCATAAAAATTTGTGCATATTCACTCATCGCGAGGGAGGACGCTCCCATGTAGTTATGCCAAGTGCGTCTAGGACGCTCCTGCCACCTTGTACAGGGCGTGTCTCTCCAATGATGCTTCACAGGGATTACACCAGGAGCATCCGAATGCAAAAAATTTAGTTTCTTAAGTCAGGAAGCGGAGGACGCTTCTCCAACATTCCTCAGGGAGCATCCAGGTAAAAAATGATGCCCCTTGCAAGGAACTCGACTTCACATGTTAAATCTCTTCCAAATGTTCTTGATCTTACGTAGATCTTATTGGTTCACTTGTTGTACCTGTTCTTATACCATTTTTTGTGCAACGGAAGGATAAATTAACCAGATTTAAATGACACAAATCACTGCACAGAAACAACAACAATCACATCAATTAACACAACAATTTTGCGTGGTAAAACCCTATACAGGGGAACATTCACGAGACAATTCTATTCGGTTTATTTATCATTCAAGGGAGATATTACATCAGACATACCAGGCTTACATACTCACTCATTCACTCATACGCTTTGCCTCTACAGGCTTACATAGATATATAACAGTTTTCACTCAATTACATGAAACTGATTACAATTAATGTGATCCTATCACTATTCTAATTCTAGTTGACTTGACCCAACTAGATGTTGAATAATAGGGGCGAGAAAATATGCCCAATATCTAAATATGTGTGTAAATTGGTTGGCACCAATTCAATAGATGCTACTCTCTATTGACAACTAGTGGACAATCTTATTTATCTCACATAGTTGACCTGACATTTTCTTTGTTGTTAGTGAGGTTTCTTGTTTTATGCAAGATTCTAGAGAAAGCCACTGGAAAGATGTCAAAAGAATTGTCCTCTATCTCAAGGGCACCACTCATCTTGGTATCAAATATTGTCAAAGTTCAGATTCATTGGTTGACTTCACTGCCTTCGACTCGGAAGGAGACAACAATGATCGGAAGTCTACCTCTAGTTATGTGTTTCGCTTCAACATTGGACCATTAGTTTGGTCTTGCAAGAAACAAAAGGCAGTCTCTCTGTCGACTATAGAAGCAAAGTATCATGGAATCATTCATGCAAGAAGAGAGGAAGTATGGATTCACCACCTCTTAAGTGAAATTGGGTTTCACGTAAAGACCTCGACTACACTCTACATTGACAATCACAGTGCGATTCAAGTTATTGAAAACCATATTTCACACAATAAAATTAAGCATGTCGAGTTCCATGCTCACTATTTGCAATAGTTGGTTCGAGAGAAAGTTGTCACTCTTGTCTATTGCAAAACAAATGATCAGATTATCGATATTGCCAACTCTTAGGTGAAATTGAGTTTCTTGTACATACCTTGACTACACTCTACTGTGAAAATTAGAGTGTGATTCGAGTTATTGAAAACCATATTTCACACAAAAAATGAAGCATGTCGATCTCCATGCTCACTATTTGTAACACTTAGTTCAAGAGAAAGTTGTCACTCTTGTCTATTGCAAAACAAATGATCAAATTGTCAATATATTTACCAAACCCTTGTCTAAATCTAAGTTTGTCAAACTTCGTTTGATGTTTTGGCTTCATGAAGATGCAATTATGGAGGGGAGAGGGTGTCCTCTTGAATTAATTTCACCTCTTGAATCTCCGGAGCCGCGTGTTGATGGTGGAGTGTTAGAACCTCGGGTTTTGATGGTTCATCACACTTCTCTTGGAATCAATCAATCGGGTGGTTGACCAACATCTGGAAATAGTCGATCACGTGATCGACCCAATATCTACATCAATCAATCAAGTAATCAACAAGCCTATCAGTTGAACAATTGACCAGTAGGCAAAGACAATTGGTCGGTGGATCAACTAGTCGGGCAACAGACTATGAGTTCGACGCATGGATAGTTGGGTTGAGAATCCTTGACTAGCCAAATAGATAGCACAGATTTGACAGAATCAAATCTAACCATCGACAGTTGTATGTGGACAATATCTTCCTGATTTCTAGAAAGTTAGTTACATCTTGAGACTATAAATAGAGGACCTCATGAATCATTATCATTGTACAAGATCATGAAGTGAGCATGTGTGAAGATGTTCAATATGCATTGTAATGTTTTGATCACAATGTGTTGTACTTAAGTGTTGTAACACTGTCTTTAGACACCAACAATCTTTTCTTAAAATATTTAACTTTGATTATTATAGTTCTGTTTATATTTTTTGTATCAGGTTACACCCAATCCCCAACACAATTTGTAGTGGCACTCTCAACTACAGAAGTCGAATACATGGAAACTACTCATGAAAGTAAGGACACTATATGGTTACATATGTTTTGTTTAGGTATTGGGTTTGTACAACAAGTTTTAAGGTTATATTTTGGTAGTCATCATGCAATATTTTTGGCAAAGAACCAAACTTATCATTCTAAGAAAAAACACATTGATGTTTAGTATCACTTTGTGAGAGACATGGTTGAAGACAAGAAGGTATTGTTGGTGAAGGTGGACACTTTGAAGAATTTTGTAGATTCATTGAAAAAGTATTATATAAGCATTGAGACGTTTTCTTAGTGTAGAGAAGCAATGATCAGTGTTTCCCTAAATTGTTGATCATGTAATCTTTGGGCCCCATATATGAAAAGAAAGCAAGTGGGAGAATGTTGGGTATTTGTTATATTATTTTCACAATTCGCCCCACATGTGATGTGTATGTGCTAGAGGGGTAGAGCCCCCGAAAAAAAAAAAGGGTGTTTTTTTTTTGTCCATTTTTGGCGGTTTTGGGACACAATTTTTCATCCCATGGTTTTCAAATTTGAGTTAATGAATTAAGGTTGTAATCTAATCTAGATCAATGTATTATGCTTTTGAATGCCACATAATCATATATATAGTATTTGTAAATGGTGAAGTTAACGATGACAGTTAGGGGTGCAACTCTAAACATTTGTTGGTTTTTCTAATTAAGGGTTTCCAAGGTAAATTTCTTACTACTATTTGTGAATGCTATTGTTTTCTTTACTTTTTATAAATAATCTACGTGTGCATTGTTATATTGTAAAGGTTTAAAATGTACAATATATAAATAATAAAATAGATTATAAATCAAAACTATGACTATAATAGGCATTAAGGTTATGTGATTAAATATGATCAATATTTCTCTCAACACGATGCCCTAAAGACTCTCAATTGAGAAATGGGTTGACCTACATTTTCTTCTCAATGTTCTCTAAATTATGCTAGTCTTCATTTCATCCTCTATCTATCATATTATAACACTTCATCTTCAACCTCCATCAAGGTATTGCATTGATTAAGCAATGAGATTTAACCCAACCAAACCTCAATTGAGGGTTTAATAAACCCTTGATTGACGTATTTTAAAAATCAAATTTAAGCACTTGCTTAAGCTTTCAAATAATCCTCAATTAAGCTATATAGATCAATTGAAGGTTTGAAAACTGAAAAATCCTAGCCCCTTCTATAGAATTCTCTACAAATGCAACTTGCGGGAGATGAAACCCCTTCATCTCTATCATGTCAAGTGGAGGAGTTGATGTGGATGGATTCATCATTGAATCCTTTGTCCAATGATGTGCATTTCCACACTTTTGATTTGAAATATTTTTAATTTATTTTCTTCTAAAACTTATACTTAAAAAAAAAGATCACAATTCAAAGGTGCTCAAAGAAAAATAAGTAGCATCCCTCAAATAAAAATTAGCATAAATCTTCACAACAAAAAAATTATAAAAATATGTGCACACTGCATGGATCTTCTTCAAAAGGGTATTTCTAGTTTTTCATTTTAAATAAACAAGAGAAAAAGAAATAGTTGGGAATCCAAAGGTGTATACAATGAGATTCAAATATTAATTTGTTGGGTTCAAAAAATAATATAAAATATAATTTTCATAAAAAAATAAGAAAATACTACATTAAATGTTGTGAACAAAAGTCATTTGTTGATTTTTCATAAAATTTACAAAGACAAACATTTAATTAAATATATATTTACACATTAAATAACATTAATATTTTTTTTAAAAACATATCATTAGAAACACAATACAATTCCCTACCAAAAAACACTATATGTAAAATCTTAAATTTTCATGGCCACACTTCAGTAAAAAGTGGAACACATATTCATGGATTCACCTTAATATAATTTAGAATATGGAATTATGGAATTTCTTCTAGTAATATTAATATAGTTGAGAATGTAGAATCTTGATATAATGCATCTATGGATAATATGTCTATATAATTAATATGTATATTTTTGTGAATAACATGAATACTATAGTGAAAATATACCATCATAAATCCATCTAATCCCCATCTTTCAAACCCTAAGAGGGATCCAATCCCCATAGATGCAAATTCTCCCTCAAGTTTTGCAATTTAAAAAAAGTTTACACTTCAAGGGATTTAATCCCTCTCAAGACTAATAGATTTTGATTTTAAATGAATCTAAATTAGTGTACAATAAAATATTTTAAGTTACTAAATGGACCTCTTGTTCTCATAGCATTACATGTATTTCTAATATCATGTTTTCGAACTCATGTTTTTAGAGTGGAAATCATGGTTTTAGAGTGCATTTTATAGTGATTTACTAGATTGTTTCTTAAGTGATGGGATGTTGCGATACAATGATCAAAATTGAACCATTCCTAGCCCTTATAAGGGGTTCAAACCCATCCTAAAAGGGTAATTCAAAAAACATCATTAAAAAAAAAATGTAATTTTTTCAAATCACTTGTCATTTATGAAGGACAACAAATATCATAAAATATCAAAAGAAGGGTTATATTTTCAATAACCCATCATTGTAATCACTTCCAATGTTTGGTTGGTCAATGCACATTGCTTCATCACACAATACTTTCCATTGATATCTAAATACTAAAATCATCTCTATTCTAATTTATTCGTATCTATTCCCTGATATGGTGTACCCTTCCACAACATTTAATCCATCGCATTGCTCACAACTAGATAAATATCCTACCACCATATTGGTGTATGCAGTATTTTGAGTGTCACAAATAAATATTCCCAATGAAGCTTAGCTAACTTGTCTTTGTGGGTCCCCACTTTAGTTCATTTATTATGAGCATTGTTGATTCTTGTCAATATGGGAATTGACATTGCATTTAGTTTACATACTTAATGTTTTTTAATACCACACTTGTCATACAACTATTTGCTTTGATGTTGTTGCCTCCAACACTCACCATAATTTCATTTTATTTTTTATTTTGTCTCCACTCATGGATTTGTAAAAAAATAAAATAATTAATCATAGGTTATGGATGTAAATTGTACTCACATTGGGAGATTATTAAGAAGATCAATTACAAATGAGTTGTTGAATGTCAATTTTGAAGAGCAAACAATAGACGTTGAGCAAACCTAGGGAAATTATGTCATCTCTCTTTTTTCATGTTCACATGTTTGGTCATAGTTATTTTATTGCATTCATAATTATATGTGTTTACATGTTAAAATTCATGACATGGTTATAGGTTTGGTATCTAATATGATTATAATTTCAGGCCTTCCACCACTTAACACACAATTCATGGCATCCCCACTAATACAATATATAATGGGAACAAAACACATAACTAAGTATTGAATGTAAATCTCTCGATAATCCACGAATCTTGTACAAGTTTGGTCAAGCTCTTCATACATATAATACATAGTTTTTTCTTTTGGATTAGAAACTCTATTAAGCTTCGTGAAATTTTATAATATGTATGTTCTTGATTAAGTTTAGATATGAAGTTGCACAAAATCAACCTAGTCAACATCACAAAACCTAAAATTGGGATAATAATAATGAGAATTGTGATTTGTTCATTCAATTTATAGCATCATCAAATCCTCACTCGTGTATTCTTTAGAATGATCATTCCTTTTTTTCTCAACTCCATGCATCTTTATCTATCACACTTTTTCACTTTCTTATTCTTGTTTCTAGCTTGACGATGCTTTACAAATATTTTGAGAATGCCCCATAGTTGTCTTTCCCCTACCTCATCCCAAGACCAAGATCAAGGAAACACATAATTTGTAGCATTAATGCTTGGAATAACATTTTTTAAGATGGGTGGGATTCTTGAGAAAGCTAGAGAGAAGGTAACCTATTTTTTATTATCATCAAAGTTATGCATTAGGGATTATTCTCTATCATCCCACTCTTTCATGCATTTTCACATGGTTTGAGAGATAAAATGAACAACTAATATCCTCAATAAAAATAACAGACTCGATGGTATTGATGAGTGATTTCATTTAGTTTTGTGTTTCTATGGATTTTGGGAAGTTTCAAATCACAAACATCTTAATTTAAATAATAAGCAATGTATTTTTTCATGCTAGAATGTCATATTCCTAGAGGCCTATAAAGCAACTAGCGTCTCTTCATTGCTTTTATAGCATTTTTATAGAATTAACACCCTTCAACAAAGGCCTCGAGATCTACTACAATTCCTTCTTTTCAAATGAGATCTAGAATGAACACGACTCCCATGGTAAGGAGGATTGAGGTATACTAAAAATATGAGTATCAGATGGAGTGTTCACCCATCATATGGATACATAGATTACATCCTCTCTTATATGAGTGTTACAAAAATGTTTGATTTTGTGATTGTATTTAAAGTTTCATATTGTCATTTTTAACATTTTGAAATTCCTACACCCGATCACATCCTACATCTAGGAGAATAAATTTTTATTATTATTATTATATATATTTGAAATTAAAAAATATATTTTTTATTAAAAATAATTAAAAGGACAATATTGTATTTAAAATATTTTTTGAAATATGTATGTAATTTATTCTTTTTCAATTAAAGTATAAATATGTTTTCAACCTAATGTAAAAGTTAAAGGAATGTTTACCCTTTAACTAATTTTTCAAATTTAATCATTCTTGAAATATGACTTTATTGATATATAGTAAAGCTTCTTAGTTGTATCAAAACTGGTCAAAGGAAAAAAGCCATTGCATGGACCTTACTAACGTTGCTTCTTGTTCTAGGAGAGTTACTCGATACGTATTCTGTATATCCTATTTTGAAAATCCCATCTCACCCTTCTTTGAATGCACCCGTTTCTTCCTTGCGTTCCATGATTCTATTGGCAGGGTGAGATTGTTTATCCAAGCATCCAGTGACATGCACGGACTCTCATTAAATGCATAGACTTAGACTTGCATTGTTAGGCCATTAATGTATGAACATGACTTAAGGTTATCCACAGAAGTCACTCCTTGTTCCAAAGACTTTTTTTTTCATATTTTGTTAAATAAATTCGAGTCCACCTTAGTTTTCAATAAAAATAAAAAAGTATGAATCAAAAGCGATATATCATCTTTACCAATATGACATTACATGACTTATTTCCTGGGATGATATTTAAACATGGCAATTTTCAAAATTATTATTTTGAACGATACATTGTATACATTGTTTTCCCACTGAGTTACATGTCCCTTTATGATAAACAAAACTACAATTACAGAACTCAGTATACACATCTTAAATGTTTTCACAGTTTCCAAACTGCGCTCACAGCAAAAGACATTAAGATAATTGGATCGCCATTCTCTAGCCCCAGCAAATCCATATGCAAAACCTATTAATAATATATAACTTAAGACTTATTTACACAGCTCACAAAAAGGATTCTCATATAGTTTACATAAGGTTAAACATGATCTATCATGCAGTTTTTTAATACAGACCAATTGGTTGGCTGGTTTTAATGATGACTTAGTGGATTTGAGGGAAGCTTTTTCATTCTGCAAGGTTGGGTTATGGAAAATGTAAACATATCTGCTAATACACACCTTTAAATAAGTGATGAGAGTAAATATGTTTAAAGAAACATTTATTAAAAATTTGCATACGCATTATTGTTTATCTTTACCTTATGTTTATATATATTCACACACTTTTAAATAAAGGAAAATAAGCGATGGGAGTGAAGATATGCTTAAAGAAACATTTATTACGAACCTGCAGAGACGTTATTGTTTATCTTTACCTTTATATTTATAAAAGCAGGCATTTCCCTTATGGCATCAATACAAGATTAGGCAATGTATACGACAAAATAATTACATGTTCATAACATATATAATTAAAAATTGTACCAATACAACACATTAAACGTTCTACTATATTATATTCTTTCATTCAGTGAATTTCTTGAGTAACACAGCTTTAAACCATCCATCTCACGTCTGGCTTATTGACACGTTGGAGCTTCAACGTGAATATGCCTTATTTAGAACTGCTTCTTCTGTAACTTCTCTGAACAGGAAAGAATTTCTCTGCAAGGCAATCAAGTTTATCTTCTATTAGCCATATTTTCATGAGTTCCTCATAATACTTACAACTTACGAGAACTATAATGAATTGCACATGACTGTTATCAGAAATTGCAAGACACTAACAGAAGGTATAGTAGCAGCCTCTCTGGCTAATGTCGCCCACTTCACTTCTGCTCTTAGAAGAGTAATGTCACAAATAAACCACACTTAAAACTGTTTAAACCAAATGAAATGATACAGCTGAAGTTTCTTCAGATTATAAGAGATATATGTTGTCTTAGGAGTTCCACTCAGTGACTGGATTAATGCACTCCGAATCCATGGCAATAGTAATGGCTGAATCTGAAAATTCAATACCATAGTTCTCATATGACCCATAAGCAGAGGAGAACCGAAATCCATTTGCTTCTCCTTGGTCTGAAGTGCATTCGGCCTCTGCAATCTCGATTTCACAAAGCTTTGGCAGATACATTCTCCGCGTATCACAGGATGGATTAAAACCAGAGTCTGAACTGTGGGATAGGCAGGCAGCATTGGGGATAACAAAGGTGTCTAATTGATTATTTGTGCTTTGGTAATTGGAAATTGCATCCATTCCAAACTGACCCAATTCGATGGGATTATTGGGACCTAAGAAGGGGTG
>JASDQU010172459.1:5695-20967 GCA_032191745.1 Picea mariana
TAGAGCAACCTGCGAGGTGTTCGCACCCTAGCTATAGTGCAACCTGCGAGAATGGGTCATTCTCGCACCCTGCCTATATAGTAACCCGTGAACTTCCCTTTTTATAAGGTTTTTACATAGGAAAAAGCAACTTCTTTTCTCGGGAGAAGTTCTTCTCCCTTCTCTCTTTAGGAACTCAGGCCATTGTGACCCCTCTGAAGGCAACATATAGGTTTACATCATTAACGATCATAGGGATGATGAAAATAATGTGTAACAGAGAGCCCCCCAAAGTATGAAGTTAGAACAGAGTGATAGCTGAAATACTTTGTCGAGTGTGTGTAGGGAAAAAGGAATAGTCGGTCGGAAATCTGTCAAAAAACAAGGAAATACAGTACAATAATATATCATCACTGAGGTAGGCATTCCCATACTCAGAATACAAATGACTCAAAGCATAAATGCCTACATGCAAAGATCCATGTCAAGTAAAATAGGTCATGGCCACCAAACATACACTGTGGATCCATGCCAATATGACTCAAATCTGAACATAGCCACCAAAAATACACTGTGGATCTATGCAACAGTACACTGAATATACTCCAACGCAACCTGGATTTGTCAGAAAATATCCAGGGTCTTCATCTCCATCACTCTATAGTACGAATCTAACCATGTGAATACATGTGTTGAAGTCGAAGATGGTAGAAACCACTTGATTACCAGTCATTAGTGTATACCGTTAACAAGTGCGAGGGAAATCACCATTAATGTCAATGACCCCCAAGGTACACTAGTACAATCCAACAAATGTGAACAAATGAGATGAAGTCGAACACTCGGTGAAATCTCCCGATCATGGGTCAATAATGAAAACCCACTGTCGAAAGCGAGGAAACTTGCCATTGAGGCATGCAAGTTCCAAGGTACCAATTAGTTTCTAAGTCTAATTCCTGGATAATGAGTTGAAGTCGACAGAAAAAGACTCGTCATAAGAGGGCCTTAATGTATCCCACATCAATGACATGAAACAAGTAACAAGATTTGATGTAGATCAGAGTAACAAGTGTTTCAAGACTGACTCAGGGATGGCCGACGTAATAGAAGGCTTAAGAACTGCAGAAATGGCCGATGCAATAGAAGGCTTTTCGGGTTGATCATCTTTTTGAACATACCGACGACACAGCAACTGTCTTGGAAATACTGACTCAACAACAAGGATCACAGACCAATTTGTAATCGAACTCAACCTATATAGCAACCTCCGAACTTCCCTTTTTATAAGGTTTTTACATAGGAAAAAGCAACTTCTTTTCTCAGGAGAAGTTCTTCTCCCTTCTCTCTTTAGGAACTCATGCCATCATGACCCCTCTGAAGGCAATAGATAGGTTTACATCATTAACGATCATAGGGATGACGAAAATAATGTGTAACACCCCCCTTTTTTATTCTCATAAAAGAGAAATTCAATATATAATCCTTCAGCATATAACATGTGAGAAACTACCTCAAAACCAATTGAGAAACGAACTGGCAGTTGTTTAACTAAAATATGGCCGCGTTCCTACATTTCTGGTCCATGTCTGCAGCGCCATATTGAGGGGAACCTTCTCCTACCTTCCCGAGCTCTAAATTTGTATATGAAGATACCACTGGAAAACTGAGGATCTGGAGATGTCAATCGACTATTCAAACATGTAAAACAGGCTCTCCAAGGTTGCTAAAAGTGAGTTTTCCCACAGGCATTGTTTTTTGGAAAAACCTACGATTTCGGTGGCTAATAGACTGAAAACAGGGGTATCTTAGCCACCGAAAGTCCTAGATTTCGATAGCTAATAGTG
The DNA here is from genome assembly GCA_032191745.1 of Picea mariana. NCBI lineage: Eukaryota > Viridiplantae > Streptophyta > Pinopsida > Pinales > Pinaceae > Picea > Picea mariana. Next base: position 7,519 of record JASDQU010172459.1, read on the forward strand.
TGGTTTCATAGTGCTGTAAGCCATCGAAAGTCTCAAAACCCCGATTTCAGCTTTCGGGTTTCGAGGAAACGAAGCAATGGTCAAAATCTTTATGTCGGCCAAACCCCTGACTGTTGAAAACCTGAAATGGTGACGTGGCACTTATGTAAACCCTTATTATAGCGATTTTATTTTCGTTTATTTCTTTCTTTCAGTACCTCCACGTGACTTGATTTTTGGGCAAAAACACATCTACACTTTCAGCATTTAGGGGCATATGAAACCTGAGATTTAAGCTACCAAAAGTCTGCACTTTCGGTAGCTAAACACTATAAATTTTTTCCTCCTAAGCTACCGAAAGCCAAAATTTCAAAATTTCTTCCAACATAGGCTCCATCTAGGGATGGTGCTTTCCTGCAAAGTGCAAAGTACAATATACCAAGTGCCTTCATCCATTGGGTGACCTGAGATCATCCTTATCAAACATTGAACCCTGTCACTTTGCTTGCACCTTTCCGAAACAAAAAACCGCTTGTGCATTCATTGGGCTATGGAGTCATAATGTCTTAAATCAAAACCATACATGATGCCAAACTGAACTGGAAACATACTTAAAACCACTGCTATACTCTAATACTCAAAGTCAAGATTATTTATATACATCACCTACTCTAACTACGAAAAAAATTCCCATTGAATCAAATGATACAAAAATGCTAGTGAAGCCAATCCAAAAACTATGTACTTATTTGAAATCTACTCACACTTTCTTTGAGCAATTTAAAAAAGGAAACTGACAACTTCCATCTAAAATGTTGTTGATCATGAATTTTCAAAATTTTCCTCAAGTCCTGTGACAAAATATCCATGACATAACATACTCCATTAAATGAATCTAAAAGGTCAACAAAAGGATCATGAAAAAATACATGGTCTTGAGGTTTTAAATAACAAGCTTCATCAAAGACTACTGTATCCTCCACTTTATTTTTCTCAGGATCATCCTCAAAGAGGATATCCAAACATCCTTCATCTGATATGGCATCTGTTTGAAGACCTTCATTCCTCCATGAAAACCCTAAAGCAAATTGTTCTAGAGAAACAATATTATAATAATTAGTGTACTCATCATATTTAGGTTTAGCAGATAACTTAGGAGTGTCATCAGTCAAACAATGCTCAGAATATCAACTGTGGATTGCTCAAGCATGGAAAATTATGTTCCTTTCTTTGGCATGATGTCTATCTCAGATTTATACTCTTCCAAATCACAGTCTAAGGCATCCTTGAACAACAAAATTTCTTCAAGACTATTAAATGTGACAACCCTATCCCCTTCATGAAACAAAACATGGCTTACAAGCTGATTTCCTGGCTGGAAATCATCATCATAAATAGGTCCATTAACATGTAGAGTTTCATCAAACACATGACTGCCATTTTTTAAAAACAAATTTACATTTTCAGAAATGGAAGAAGTCAGACTCTCATATCTGGGACTGTGTATACACTGCAAATATGTGTAAGCAAGGTCTGTAACATGACTAATCAGGAGTAGATCTATTTCTTCTTCAGTCAAAGGAGAAGGTGGTCTCTATATTTTCTAGATAAAACAACAATTATTTCCTTTCTCTTATGCAGGTTGGCCGTGACACTGAATGTATTCTTCTTGAATATGTCCACAAGAGATATCATATCCAACTTCTTTATGAGCCAACTCTTCCTCATACTGATCATCTTCATCAACTTGAGAAATTTTTGATATTTCTTCCTACTCTTCAAGAGGATTTGTTTGATCTTTTTGTCTTATAAATTCTATATTACAACAATCTTCAAAAGGTATTTCAGCTGAGTATATTCTTTTACAATGTTGATGAAAAAGTATGTGAAAATATTTCAATGAAGGAATATTGGAATGGGGTAAAGATTTATACCAGATTCTAGTATCTCTTTCCAATGAAAACATAAACAACTTCATGAGGACATCTTCATGATGTATATTTAATTCATCCATGAGCTTGTGGAATTCAAACAAGTGATGAGCGATATTGTCATCTACATATTCTCCAAATTTAGGAAGGACATCTTCCCAAACTTTAATGTTTGGAACATTGTTTGGAAAACCATAAACATTTGTAAAGTCTAGAGGAGCAAACCTTGCAGCAATCCGAGTAGCGAGCAAATTCGACATTTTGAGACTAGTGGCGTCGCCAGTGAATCATGTAGAGTCTTCGAACCAAGGAGTCGTCAGGTAAATGATCACAGCTAATTGAATGCTTATCCCTTGTTCACCATCAAGAGATAGATCTGAACTTTTTTCGTATCCCAGGGAAGATCACTTCGTCCTCTGTCCCCGACAACGACGCCAGAAAATGTTGTCACAAGAGTTAACTCTAGGTTGTAATAGAGCCAAACCTTCACACATTTTTAATGAGATAATAGATCATTTCTCGGAGTTTGACCTGGATTGCTGCAAGCTAATCCCCGAGGTAACTTGAAACCTACTTTAGAGTGTGTTTATGACCTAATACACTTAGAGAGGGCTCTCTCAATAGCCAAAGAATTTTTACTCAAAGAATATTCAGTAATCACAGTAAGAAGGCCAGATTTCTTATAAGACAAGATATTTTGATAAGGTTGATGGTTGCACAGATTTGAAAAGGCCTATTGGGCGATGGAGTCAAGTGAAAACCAAAGAAAAGGGGTAATAGCAATGATCGTGTTACTTGAGGGAAATGAGGCAGAGTAAGTCTGTCTTTCAACAATCGATAATCAAGATATGGTAGAGGAAAAGAAAAGGAAAATGCCATCACAGTGAAAGCATCTAACAAGGATGAATTTTAACTACAACTTTAGAGGAAAAAGACTGGAGGCTAATAACTAGGTGCAGAGCACTAATCTTGAGTGAATTATGACTAGTCATCATTGAAACACAACTCATATCACCCATGTGTAAGGAGCATGCAAAATGAATTCCAAACAAATTTTAACTCGATTGATAAAAGAAGAGATATACAATATGAATGTAACAAGATAGAGAACATACTGAAGGAATCAACCGTGATGAATCTCACATATCAAGTGAACACATGTCTCCAGCATTACGCTATTCCGGATCTTCAAAATAACTCAGTTTTCAATAGAAGTCCTCTTCAAAAGAGGTTCCCCCCCTTTTTACTCTCATCAAAGAGATATACAATATATAATCCTTTAGCGTATAACATATGAGAAACTACCTCAAAATCGACTGAGAAATGAACTGGTAGTTATTTAACTGAAATCTAGGTGCGTTCCTACATTTTTGGTCCATGTCTGAAGTGCCATATTGCGGGGCACTTTTTCCTACCTTCCTGAGATCTAAATTAATATTTGAAGATACCATTGGAAATCTTAGGATATGTAGATGTCAATAGACTATTCAAACGTGTAAAATGACCTCTCCAAGGTTGAGAAAAGTGAGTTTTCCCACATGCATTTCTTTTTGGAAAAACCTGCGATTTCGGTGGCTAACATGCCGAAAAAAAGGGTATCTTAGCTACCGAAAGTCCTAGATTTCAGCAGCTAGCAGTGCGATTTTAGAGCACCGCAAGCCACCCAAAGTCCCAAAACCCAGATTTCAGCTTTCGGGTTTTGGGGAAACAGAGCAATGGTCAAAATATTTATGTCGGCCAAACCCCCGACTGTTGAAAATCCGAAATGGTGACGTGGCACTTATGTAAAACCTTATTATAGCGATTTTATTTCCATTTATTTCTTTCTTTTAGTACCTCCACGTGACTTGATTTTTGGGTAAAAACGCATCTACACTTTCGACAACTAAGGGAATATGAAACTTGAGATTTAAGCTACTGAAAGTCTGCACTTTCGGTAGCTAAACACTATAAATTTTTTCCTCCTAAGCTACCGAAAGCCAAAATTTCAAAATTTGTTCCAACACCTACTAATCTCGATCTTCTGGTGACCAGGAATGTATACTCTGTAGGCCTTCAATGTGTCACTCTACCCAACAAATGTACCTTTCTTTCCAGATGGGTCCAAATTTGTTCTCTTGTCCTTAGGGATATGCACATATACCAGACAACCAAATATCCTCAGGTGGATGACCTCTGGCTTATCTCCTGAAAAAATTTCCTCCGCTGTCTTGTTTTCAAGAACTCTATGGGGACTTCTGTTCTGTACATACACAAATTTCATCACAGCTTTTTCCCATAGATACATAGGTAAATCTTGATCATGGATCATGGCCTTCACTGCTTCCATAATCGTTTGATTCTTTCTCTCTGCCACTCCATTTTTTTTGCGGATTATAGGGACTAGAGAGCTCCCTCTTATTCCCAACTTCTTTGTATAAATCTAAGAATTTATCTAAGCTGAATTATCCTCCATTTCTTGATCTCAACGTCTTTATCTTCCTTTATGTTAGGTTTTCTACTAGTGCCTTGAATTCCTTGAACTTACCAAATACTTCCCCTTTTGACTTCAAGAAGAAATCCAAGTTTTGCGTGAGTAATCATCAATAAAATATACATTATATATGTACCCATTGAGCAATGGTGTTGACATTGGTCCGCATACGTTTGTGTGTACAATGTCCAAGACTCCTTTGACTCTACTATCACTGCTTGGAAATGGGTTCTTCACACTCTTTCCTTTTGCACAACCTTTGCACACACCATCTAAATTCACTTGAATCTATAGTAGTATTGTTACCATCTTTCTCACGATTGGTAAATATCTGTAGTGTAGGTGGGAAAATATCCTATGCCATAGCTCACTTGAATTCATAGTGTCATGAATCAATGCTGAATCTGAGCATCCCTTTAATTTATACAACCCTCCTTCTTGGACACTGATAACAACTGCATCATCAAACATCTTTCCTTTTGGCCACATGATAAATTCTCCATCTACAAATGCAACCTTGAAACCCTTCTCATCCAAAGATGAAATCGAGAAAAGGTTCTTCTTCAAACCTGGTACATAAATCACGTCCTTCATCCTCATTGCCTTCCTAGAATCTAGTTTGTAGGAGGCCTTTCCTACTTCCTTGATCGGATATTGATAATCATCACCCAAATTCAAATTACAAGGTGAGTATTTAAGAATTAAGTTTGAGAGAGAGCCTTTATACTCTGTCATGTGCTTAGAAGCACCGCTATCCACCAACCAAGTATTGTTTCCAGGGGTGATTGATCTTGTGAGTGCTGATATTAGGACATATTCATCATCACTTGAATCATCTTCTCTTGCAATTTTCTTCAGTGGTTCATCATCTTCAACGACATGAGGATGATACCTCTTGTCCTTTTCCTTTTCTTTTAGTTTAAGAATAAGGGGACAAAATTTTACAACATGTCCCAATTTTTCGCAACAGAAACACATCGCATTTGAATAATCTCTTTGATTCTTCAATTTTTGAGGTTTCTTTGGTGATGAGGGTTGTTTATTAGTCTTTCCTTTCCTTGTATGAGCAGCTAAAGCTTGATCATCATCCCTCAATTTCTCTTCTCTTGCTACCAGCCTTGCTTCCTCTTGAGTGCAATCTTCCCATAATCTGCTAAATTTGATTAGCTTCCTCCTTGAGAATATTCCTTTAATGAATGAGTCCCATGACTGCTGGTGTATAAATATGTTCAATATATATCTTACACTCATTTAAATGTCAATCTAGGATTCATAATCAAAAGAGTTGTTACACTATATGTGTCGAGAACAAGTGACCTATCTAAGTCTGTTGCATATAGGAAATAATTAATAACATAAAAACTCTGTTTCTAAGATTTCTAAATACTTCAAACACCCTTGAAATTAGAAGAAAAAATTGATAATGAAACTTCTTCACACAAACAACCAAAAAAAAGATTCTATCCTAGAGAAACAAGTCTATTCATTCTAGGCTCATGAATTAAAGAGATGAACTTGAGAAGCTTGTCTCCTGTAGCAATCAAAACAATAAATAGCAATCAACTCCAATCACTCTTGAAATCAAAATCAATTCCAGCTTCATGCAATTCAAACAAACTAGTACAAGGAACATTCAACATAACTGAGCGACTTCATTACAGAGCGTGAAGATGAGATATAAAATCTTTTGGTTCCTTGATGTAGTGAATCTACTGCAATCATAAAATCAATATATCAATCCCACACTTCAAATAATTAAATGGCCATGTCCAACATTTGAGAATGAAATACCTATTCGATCTAGCACCTGATTGTTCACACCAATCCAGAAACAATAAACTCAATGCTGAACTTTGAAAATAGATTAAAAATCATTAACACATACTATTGTAAAATACTCACACAATCACAAAAAACATATATATAGAGGTTTACCTTGGTTGGGGTGGTGGGCCCTTGCCGAACCAACAAGGTACCTCTTAAGAAAGTAACAGACTAAAACGTTTCACTCACACTCAGGAATTGACATAATAGATCTCTTGCATTAATTCAACTGGTAAATTGGCTCAACAGTTCTTTACTTCATACATAGGAATGATATGTATTATCTGGTTCTGACAACATACTCATTACATTCCTTATTATCCACAGACATTACCACCTATACACCGTCCCTTGTATAGAAGGTAAGCCGATACTATCAATATCTATGGATAAACATTAAACAATTTTACAGATATTACAATTGGTATTTACATCGAATCTTTAGGGATCAACTCAATCCTCATGCCACGAAGTGCATGAGTGATGGAGTTTCTTCTAATCTGGAAAATCGATTTGGAAGCTTTGGTTCAACTTCCTTCTCAAAATATTCGTCATCATACTGGTCCAACGGGTGCATTATGGAAACAGAGGTTTTGGTACCGGAATACACATAGTCGTGAATCTGAGTATCGGAATGGGCACGGAGCAGACAGTACCGAAATAGCGCATGACTTGGTACCAGAATAGATTTGGGACAGATAGTACTGGATCAAAACTGCCTTGGGTACTAGAATGGATTTAGTACCGGATTGCACGATGACTGGTAGTACTGGAATGGCACAAGTACCAGATAGGCTGCTCATGAGTCAAACCATTAGGAATATACAAAATAAAACACTTTAATCAAATTAATTCAAGAAAGTTAAACAAAACATGCTTTAAATCATCAATTATCTCTTGTGACCATGAACAAGGCTATTAGGTATGTGTTTGAGAGGAAATAGTCAAGTATAGGCTTATAACATAGGCAAAAAGGCTTGGATACAAGATAAGATAGGGCATTATACATGTCAAAATAGAGACTCAACATTTCCCCCATGCTGAAGGTGTTGCATGTCCTCATGCAACACCATAAAAAACTGATACCCAAAAACTTCCTGCAAAATTGAATCCTTCTCTGTTATTTCTCAAGTTGCAGGATGTTAAAACCATAAAATTCACTTTTCAATTCCTTCTTAATTACCCTAGTGTACTGGATCAATCACAAGACCTTGTTGAGTTTGGCAGAGACCTCTGCATGCTGTTCTTTCAATTGTGCATTCTCTGCCTTGATATGCCTGTCCAATACTTTGTATTCTTCAACTTCTTACTTCAGCCTCTCAATCTTTGCTATCAATTTTTGTTTGTTCAGAGACTTGTCTGGGCTAGATGTGATTGCCTCATTTTTTACCTCCTCTAGGGCTTCTTTTTCTTTCCTCAAACCCCTTAAAGTCTCTGTTACCAATCCTTCTGTTTCGCTTACTGTTACTAACCCTTCTGCTTCACTCACTGTAGCTCCACATCCACTTCCTTTCTTTGGAGAACTCAGAATATCCATGGGTTCCCTTTGAAGAGAAGGTATATTTGGAACTATCACCTACTTGGCCATGCTTCTGGTAGTCCTTCGTATGGGGAGCAGGGCCTCTTTAGACTCGCTGACAGGGATAAAAATTTCCTCAAACAACTTTCTCTTCTTTATTTTAATAACGGTGGTGGGTTTGGACACTTGTTTCTCTTGTATCATTTTGAATTTCATCTTGAGGTCCCGAGTTGTGAATTCTGGTGTCTGCTTCTGCTGACCAGCCCTTATTTCTATCCTGGAATATTGAGGTGTAGGTTCTAGAATTTGTTCCCTTTGTGCCTTCTCCCTTTCGAGCTTCTTTTTGTTTCTGCTTGTCACCTTAACAATTTCTTTCAATTCACTAACCAGTTTCTGGGAAGACCGAGTAACTACCTCAGGGATGTTTCCCAATTCCTTAATGGATGCTGGAGGGGGTCTGATGGCTGCTTCATGTAAAATATCCTGTTGATCTGTTTCTTCCTTCTTTCGTTTCTTACTTTGTGATAGTTGATCTTTAGGACGCAGGACTGAACCAGACGCTTTAGACTGTTATCACCCCATAAATTATGGGAATCAACTGGTGACTGAGATATTATCTGTCTCTAATGTTTTTGTTGACAAATGATTTTTCAGTCTGCAAGTAATTTGAAAAGAAAAAAAAGAAAAAAGAAAAAAAAGAAAAAAGAAAAAAGGAAAAAGAAAAAGAAAAGAAAAAGAAAAGAAAAAGGAAAAAAAGAGAAAAGGAAAAAAGAGAAAAGAGGGCAGAAAAGAATTGAAATAAAAGCCCCATGCAATAATAGCAACTTGGCCATACCTTTCAAGCATGGCCAAGTTCTTTTAAATTTGATGTTGATAGGGTAGTGAATGATTTGGCTAAACAGTTTAATCTTAGCCAAAATGTCTGGGTTAGATTAGTGAATAAATCTGGCCAGACTGTCTAATTCTGGTCAGATAGCCCCAAGGTAGAGTATTTTCTTAACCCAACAGTTTAATCTGGGTTAGCTGTCATAGGAAGATAGGTTAGCACGTAGGTTAGTTGCTTCATTGTTCCTTTCAAATAAAACTAGCTTGATATAAAAATATCACACCATGTCTCAAAAGCCTAGAGGATAGTGTGGTCGAAACCCCTTGGTGTGGTCTATTTAAGAAAGTTGGGGAAAAAACCCATAAAATGTATTTATCCTAAGTTTCCCCCAGCGCATATGTTCTTCACTTCTAGTTTATGCTTCAAACACATCTCGATGGTTTTGATCGCGACGCCAAGGTCTACGGTGCACAGTGCATTCCGGACCGCCCCCCGAGCATTCTGCTTTTAACCGAGGGGGGGGGGGGGGTCCGAAATCGGTAATAAGATTTGCGCAGATCTGGACAGTCCAGGAATGAGTGCGCAAATCCACGGTCCAGATTTGATTCCAGAACCTACCCTCCGTTCTGCCTTTAACGGAGGGGGGGGGTCCGGAATGGATGATAAACGACGAGCTAAGATATGCGGCCAGGAAGAGGGCGTGTATATCAACGGTCCTAATTGGATTTCGGACCCCCCCTGGTGATCTGCTTTTAACCAAAGGGGGGGGGTCTGGAATTGTTTTTCCCCTCTGGCGGGCTCCTTGTCATGCGTGGCGTCAGCCTATTGGTCCTGAAGTCCCATCATCATCTGCTATCTGATAGCCCCTGTCACTCATGGACGTCATTGTCCACTTGTTCCACTTGCTCCCGAGTTATGTCAAATCCCATAATTGCTGTCAGTCCCCTACCCCTTTCCACTCATGACCAGCCCCTTATTACAACTTTAACCTCCAATCCTTATCATCCACGTCACCCATCCGTATGTCTTGGCCAACGTCACCTGCCATCTCACCCCCAAGTGGCCCATTGTCCATTTATTACTGGATAACATACCCGTTATCCTGCTGACCTGTCTCCCGCGCCCGACCGACCCAAGTTTTAAATAAAACTACCGTTATTCCCCCTTCATTCACTATTCATCCATTGCACCAAATTACCTCTCAATCCTCCATTGCATTCCCGTCACCTTCATCCATAGTCAGTTGACCCCACTAACTCCGTGTTATTTGCAGGTACTGTTGCAGAGATGGCGCCAAAGCCAAGATAAGCAGAAGGAGAGGAGAACCTTTTCTTCCGCCTCCTGTCGACCTGGACAAAATCCCACTGGTCCACAAAGATAGATTGATCACTGATACCAAGTGTGATTTTGATTTTTCAGACCTCCAGTCATGGCTCCGGGAGGTTTTCCTGGACCAGAGCGATGAAATTGGACTTTGGGAGTCCAATTTACCCCTGTACCTTTTTCCCCAAATCCATCATTTTCCCAAATTCGCACTTAAATGCCAAGCTCACTATATCCCCAAACAGAGAGCCATCATCTCCTCATTCGGAGACACCTTGTTCCTCATCACTCCCGAAGACATCGACTAGATGATGTAAATTCCCCGTGCTGAATCTGCGTCCCCTTTCAATCTAGAAATCCTTACCGAGCTATATCAGAGGATGAATTTTCCCCAGAGAGCTTAGATATTCGAGCTTTTCCTTCCCACTTCCGCTCAATTCCCTTCCACCAATCCCCCTTACCCGTCATCCATGTTCTCCACCAAGGGAAACCAAGTCATTTCCTCCCTTTGTGCCCTGCTAGGTTACTATTTCGACTAGTGGGTAGATGAGCCCATTCTGGGTTTTCTATCCATTTTCTCCAATGATGAAAAATCCACAACACAGTTTGATTACATCACCTTCTTGGCCGACAATATTCACGAACAGTTCGTGAATTTTGGCACGGAAGGCATGTTCAGATACTCTTCAATATTGGCCTACATGTTCGTGTTCTATCGGGCAGATAAGTTTAGTTTTTCCATGCAGAAAATGGATGGAGATGGAAGGCCTCAGCCAGTCACAGCATGGACCTTTTTGCTGAAGCATAACTCCACAGAGTACAGCTTCAAAGCATTCATTGACCTATTCTACCACCCTATGGTAAGCATGTTGGGTAGCAGGCCCGAGCCTCGCATCAACGACAAAGTCCAGAGAATTCTGCATCTCTCGGAGAATACAAAGACCGGGGACTGGTACTTGTAACAGAACCACACCGAGATCCGAGTATTCTGGTGCGAGTTGGCACCTTACAAGCTACCTAAGTATGTGCTGGTAAGAATCTTTGCTCTAGAATACATAAGACAAATCATGAATTCAGATGATATCCATTTCGTGTCTTTGAAGAAAAAGCAGCAGCTTCGGATAAAGGGGCAGATTGGCTCCTTCATATGCAACAATCGAGGTGCCGGAGAAGAAGCCGACCAGATGCTGAGAGAGATGAAGTTTTTCTTAAGCTTCCCATGGCACTACGACCCATGCGGGATCATCTCAGAAATGTGAGTGAAGAACAAAAACATCCCGTACGTTCATGAGTCCAAGCCTGAGATTGAAAAATTCGCCAACCAGACTGTGTGGGTTCCTGACACCTTGGTTGAAGTAGAACAACAGATTCCTTCGACTTCTGTGCCACCAACGTCCACGCCACAGGTCCCCAAGGAAAAAAGGCCTCGACAAGATTCATCTCCGCCTGTCACGGAAGTGTCGTCTGAAGAGTTCCAGTTACATACTAAGAGGCCCAAGACAGCCACAGTTCACAGCCCTACTGGTGAGAAAGAGGTCCCGCCTACCACAGTGACTAAGTCTGTCATTCCACCCTTCGGGTCGAGCTTGTATAAGGAAATCACCCCAGTTGTGCCGAAGAAATCTACAGATTCCCCACTGAACACTCAGCCAGGAAAGAGTGGGCCTAAGTTGAGCATTTTTGAGAAGTACAAGCTGATTAAGAAAAGGAATCAGACTCTTACCACCAGCACCTATGCTCAGTTTCGAAAGTAAACGTCAACTGCACAGCACAGGCTACTGTTTGCATTTGACACAGAAAAGCGCAGGATGCACATGGCCTTCCTCTAGGCACAGGTACTAGATCCCAAGGTAATCACAGACTACAAGAGGGCCACCTTCGAATTTTAGATGAAGGACATGCACCCAGCAGATCAGATGGATCTGCACAAACAGACAGGAGAGATGTTATTTCACACATTGACGCATGATTCTGCCTCAACGGCAAAATTGCAGGTGTCACTCAACAACGCTCAAACACATCTCAAGCTGGAGAAGATTTCATCCTTAGCAAAAGATAATAGAATTAAAACTTTGGAGGGGTTGGTCCTCAAGATCAACTATGATCCCTCAAACATCAAAGCTGCAGAAGAGATGATAAAGAAGAATAATGATGACATCGCCTCATTGAGAAAACAACTGAAACTCCCGCCCATAGAAGACTCGCAGGTGAAGCAGATAGCAGAGAAGGAAGGCGAGAAGGACGAGATGCTAAAGCTGATCATGGAGTAGAATGCTCAGCTCAAAGAAATGGAAGCTGAGATGGAGAGGTTATTGAAAGAGAAAGAGCAGCTGAAGCCCATGGAAGGCATTCCATTGAGTGCTATCCCAATTGTAGGATTGAGCACTGCAGCATTGACAACAATTCCATCTGCAACACCAGTGACACCACAAGAAGGAACAACCGACCTCGCCAAATCCATGGAAAAGATGAACCTGCAAGAGACAGAAATCAGCAGGCTGAAGAAGGAAGTTGAGAACCTCCAGGAACTCAAAACTTCTTTCCAAACCAGTCTATCCAAAGAAAAGCAGGTAAATGAGTAGCTTAGGAAGGAACTACAGTAGCTCCAAAAGAAAACCATGGCAGGAAAGACTTTGGCTGAGGTTAAAGAAAATGTATGGACAGACATCACTAAGTCCATAAATGAGATATGGCCCATGATCCAAATTATGTTTGAACATAATGAATTGCTCCAGAGGAGCAAACAGGCCATTGAGAAGATTATAATAGAATTGGGGGATAGACCAACTCAGGTAAATGAAATCATCAAATTCCTCAATTCTAAGACCAGAGAAGAGCTAGAAGAATTGAAGATAGAGGACAGAACAGAGACCATCCTTGAGGTCAAAAGAGTTTTGACCAAGAGGGGACTAATGCTTCAACTAGAAGAAAAGGTTCAGACCATGGACCTAGGGGTACATAAATTCTTCAACAAGATGGAGGCTCCCCAGAAGAAAGGTCTCCCCGGTCTGAAGGTTATTAATGATAAACTGATGACACTTCCAGATTACAAGAAGAGATTGGTTGAAGTGTCCAAGGACAGTTCAAATTTTGCAGGCATACAAGGGAGCATCACCGACAAAGATTTCCTGGATGCCCTTCAGTTGGACATCAGTATCCAACATGAGATTCGATACATTTTCCTCACTAAGCCCACATTTGCTAAGTATACGGAAATGGACGAGGTGTATCGGAGACTGCTCAAAGTCACTGTGCCTAGTCATCTCAGATGGGAGGAACTCTGCGATCTGCTCGATTAGCAGATGAGCTGTCCATGTCCATTCACCTGTCCAGTCAGAAGAGGTTGTGCATGAACCTTGCCAACGGCCTACCCTAGAAATTCCGCGTGCGGTTGCACCAAATCATCAAGCAGTTTTGATTAGTTAAATTAGTTAGACTAAAAATAGAATGAGCACATCCTGATCAGTTATGATAGGAACATTTGTAATTTGAATTATAAATACTTGATCCGGAAGGATCTTTTATGATTATGGTTGAGTTTTAAACTTGCATGAATAATTTAACCATTTGAGAA
>JASDQU010172460.1:3455-13780 GCA_032191745.1 Picea mariana
AAGAAACAATGGTCGTTCGGATTCGTCGTGTGATTATATAGATGGAAATAAAGATATGTCAGCCCGCCAACACTGGAACCTGTGACCATAGAAAGGAGATTAAGTATATAACCAGAAATCCATAATACATAAGAAGAAGAAAAGGGAAAAAGGACTAAGGAGTCCGCGGTGGAATTATAGATCAAAAAGGTTTTGAGTACGAGATGTGAACCCAGTAGTCAATTTGTATATTGCGGAGGGTCGGATGCCAACTGTTTCATACTATTGTGTTCAGTTGTCACTAGTAAGAGCACAAACAATCTATATTGGGAACGAGAGGAAGTTACTGGGGATACTTTGAAACATTTGTGAACTGTGGTAGAACGAAGCTTGGTGCCAACCTGAAACAGTATCCAAGAGTTGGACATTTCATGAACCCGACAACAGGAGCATCCAAAACAGGCTGACAAGGTCTCTGCAGAAGACACGAGGCCCCGAAGTTCAAATTGTATCGCTCCAAACATTTGAATGCATAATCTGTAACACGAAAGAGCGGACGATGTCGGAATCCGGTAGTCAATTTGTATATTGCAGAGGGTGTGATGCCAACTGTTTTGTACCTCTGTGTTCATTTCTCACTACTAAGAGCTAATTTAGTATTGAAAATAATGTTTTTAGATACTGTTAGATAGTTGATAGGGATTAACATCCATAAACAATGGCAATCTTCACCCCACCAACCCTGGAGACCGTGTGTGAATTTGTATATCGTGAAACTACAAGCATTGTTTAGAGATAGGGAATAATAGAAGTGCAATGTTGAGTCATCCAGCCCGCAGGTCCGCTTGTCAATTTGTATATCGTGAAATTCTGGGTTCTATTTGTAGGGAACGAAACAATGGAGGCCCAATTTTGAGCCCGCACACCTGAGAACCCGTAATCCAAAAAGTGGCTAGGTATGGAATACGCAATCTGTACATGCTATATAAAATATCATGTCCATACTTTATAGTCCCATAATACACGACAAGAAAAAAAAGCTAAAAGGACGAAGGAGTCAGCAGTGGAATTGTAGATCATGGAAATTTTGAGTGGAAGATGTATATCACGGAATAACAAGCAGCAGAGTTCGAAAGCACCAACCTGGCAATTGCGGCCATAAAATTCACTAAGTATGAAAAGGAACAACAGGTAGTCCAATTCGCCATGCAAGAATATAGATGGATATGAAGATATGTCAACACGCCAACTTTGGAACCCGTGATCATAGAAAGGCAACTAAGTATATAACTAGAAAGCGATAATACACGGGAACAAGACAAGGGAAAAAGGACTACATATCTCGCAGAAGAACATCTAGTGTTTGCTTAGTAATGCAAATCCTTTTGAACCCCTGCTGAGTTCTAACCAGTTAAGGCATAAATTGTAGATCACGAAAGTATCTTTCGTACCACTGTGTCCAATTGTCACTAGTAAGAGCATAGTTGATGTATATCTGGAAGGACGCGAAGTTGTTGGGGATGGAAGACATCGACAGATAATTTGAACGAAGTTAATGTATACGAGGAAACCGCGGTGGAATTGTAGATTGCGGATGTTTTGAGTGCAAGATGTATATAACGGAACGATAAACAATCGAGTTCGTAAGCGCCGACACCGCAACGACATCCATAAAATTGGCTAAGTATGGAAAGCAACAACGGTTGGTCGGATCCGTCATGTGAGGATATAGATGGAGATGAAGACATGTCAGCTCGCCAACTCTGGAACCGGATACCATAGAAAGGTGACTAAGTATATATCCAGAAAGCGATAACGGGTGGGAAGAAGAAAAGGCTAGTTCGTATGTGCCAACCCGGCAACCGCAAACATAAAATTGACTAGGTATGGAAAGAAACAACGGTCGGTCGGATTCGTCATGTGAAGATATAGATGGAGATGAAGATATGTCAGCCTGCGAACCCTGCAACCGCCGATCATAGAAAGATGACTAAGTATAAAACCAAAAGGCCATAATGGACGAGAAAAGGAAAAGGGGAAAAGGGATAAGTATCTGACAATCAAAAACCATTTTTTTTTCCGTTTATTAATGACAATGTTTTCGAACCCCTCCTGGGTTCTCACTAGTAAAAGCATAAACTGCATATCACTGAAGTTCTTTGGCTGCAATATTTATATGATGGAGCACGAGACATAGGTGTTGGGTACTGCGAACCCGAGGCCTGGTGGCCAAATAACTAGCTAAGTATTGGCCAAGAGAAAGGTTTGATATCTATTTCAATAGTATTCATACTAATATGTATTAATGGAGAAAGTTTTCATATTTATCTTAAGAGTATTCATACTAATATATATTAATGGATTGTTTCTGTTTCAAATTCAAATGATCTCCCAATTTGCAGGATGCTCTTCGGTTCGCAAATTTCGTTGAAACCATGAAAATTTTGACTACAAGATGTATATAACAAAAAAAGAAACATGAATTTGCATTGTGGTTTCAACAAGATAAACTCCTCATCATCTATTCATCTTGTATTCCTTGCAATGACATGAGAAAACGTCGACTCTCCATAAACATTAATATCTAAATTAAATTAAATGTAATCAAAATTTGGTGTGATTTAAGTAATGAAGACAACTTCTGTCGTTCTTTTATTAATTCCAAGATTTTTGAATGCCTAGTGAGTTATCAGTAGTTAAAGCATAAATTGTAGATCACAGAATCTCTTTGGCTGCAATATGTATATGATGGAACAAGGAACATAGTTGTTTAATACCACAAACCCAAACATAATTGCCTAAGCTTTGCCAAAGAGGATGTTTTTGTATTTATTCCAATAGTATTGATATTAGTATATATGCACGGATATTATAAAATAAAAGAAGCTGCAATATATGCAAGATACTGAACGAGAACATTGAGTCAACACTTGAGTTGCCTTCTTGTAACTCATTAATTCATTCTATTTACGAAACCCGAAGAATGGAAGTAGGATGGGTCCTCCAAAATAAAAGTAAAACAAATACTAGAGATTGGAAAATACTATTAAAAAATAAACCGGAATTATTCTATATTCAAATAAGATGGGTTACAAAATAAAGTTGAGACTATTTGCCACAACGATTGTGATTCCACCTGCTGTCGACCAATAAAAAATATGTACATTGATGAAGCTTATTGATAGTTTTCTTTACGTGCAAACCCTTTATTCGTAAAAAAATGAGTTGAATATCAATTTCGTGTCTTGTACTTAATTGGTGCTGCCAACTACATCTATCCCAGTTTTTTGAATAGTTTGTCTCTTCCAGATATGGCCTTCTTGCAATGGTTGGTTATTCAACATTCCATTCTTTATCAAGTAGTAATTTCCCTTTGTCGTCGAAAACTTGGGGTTTAAGGTGCTTTCCTTGCAATGTTCCTGACCCTTGACATACGAGACAACTTAGAAATGTGATTTAGGCCGATTTCAAAGTGGAGGGAGTTGTTTTATGTCACAATAGCTATGGGACAGGGAAAAAAATCAACTATGTTGTGACTGTTATTCTCCATGTATTCGATCATCTATTTGGTTGAAAAGGCTACCTAAAAATTTGTATGTTGAACTTCTTTGCTTTATTATGGTAAATTGGAAGAAACGTCCAACCCAACTGCAAAATGTTAATCTGTTGAGGTACATCACTTCTTTGGGCAGCACAAGTCTGGTAAGTGTATCAAATGTTGTAGAACGCATCAGCACAGGTCTAGCAAGTGTATCAAATGTTGCAGATCGCATCAGAATATATCTTTCCTCATAGGTGACGCCAAATATGTGGAATCTGTAACTACGTCCAAAGGAAACCGAACAAACTTTGACAAAGAAAATCGCTTTCTGTCAAGTCGGTTACCACACCCACAAGCAGCTCAACAAACTTTGAAACATAAACTTTTGTAGTAATAATATGTCGTTTTATCCACTCATACAATTTTTGTTACCCACCTCTGGTTACATTTGAAAATGGAGTAATAATTTGCATTATTTACAAACATCACGGGCCATTTTTCAAGCCACGGTAAGTGCACCGCCCCCAAGGAAGACAAATTCTTGTGGGATCTGAAGAATTCGATACACTTGCCAAATTTTTGTTGTTGGAAGAAACTATATACTTCAACGAAGAACTATTTTGCATGTGACCTGAAAATCCATTACAACTCCCAACAAGAAAACAAAGAATTTCAACAAACAAATCTCCAAGAATCCTTTTCAACCAACCAAAGCATCGAACAGAGGGAGAACACCAACCGGAAGATACTTGTTATTTTTTTTTCCTCCTCTTTGAGTTTCTATTGGATAACAAAGTTTTAATTTTTACTCAAAGATCACGTCACATAAAACCAGTCTCTCTTCTTTCATCTGGGCCTCAATCGCATCTCTAAGTTGTCTTACATGTCCATGACCATGAAAATTAGAACGAAGGCACCCTAAATTGCAACTCTTTGATGAAAGAGAGAAATGGCAATAAGTATTTAAAATCAACGTTGTATGATATTCCATAGATTTTGTGTTAATTCGTTTTAATGACAGATGTTCTCGATATTTTCGCCTATTAATGCCAATCTTTTTGAATATGTACGTTGAATAGTGACTAATAGCACGTATTAACATTCCCATCTCCGAGCAGATTCTCAAATCTGACATCTAAGATATGCACAGTATTAAAGAGTGACATGACGTCAAGGCCTCTATGGGTGACACGTTCATGGACTATGATGAAGCCTTTAAGAAAACTAAAAGAGACAAAAAAAAAAAAAAAAATTCAAAATGCAGGAAAAAGAAATTACCAGATCCCATAATATTCGCATGTCTATTCATTTTAATGGGAGATGTCCTTGATCTTTCCGCTTATTAAAGTCAATCTTTTCGAACCTGTCTGGTCGGTTGTGACTTTTGAAAGCATAATTAATGTCTATTGGGAATGACAGAAGGTAGCGGGGATGGTTTTAAATTTTCTGAACCCGGAAAGGCGTCAACGCACCAAACTTTGAAAAATTGACTAAGTATGGAAAGGTAGGTAGAATAGAAAAACTTAATGTAGGCATAGGCACGGTCGTGAGTTCAAGGAGTGTCGGGTCGAATTCTAGAGCACGAAAGTTTTGAGTGCAATATGTATACACCGAACACGACCTATCATAGTTCGATATAACCTATCCACGAAGCCACGTCCATAAAATTGGCTAAGTATGCAACCGAACGACGGTCGGTCGGAATGACCATAGAAAGGCGAGAAACTATAGAGCCAGAAACATAGTTTACAAGAGGAAAATAAAAGGGAGAGAACAACTATATCACTCACATAGAAAAACCTACTCTCATAAGTATGAAACCATAGAAACACATAATCCATGGAAAAAGCATCACCAACTATGAAATATATTTTGAGGTCGACAACTATGAAATATAGTTTGAGGCCAACAAACTCTGGTTCAATGCGTAAGAGATGCAATTTACATCTACTGCAATTTTTTTGTATGCTATTTTATATTAATAGTATTCTATGCAGACTCCACTGCAAAAGAATGTAAGAAGAGATCCAACTGCGGATGTAGCATCCCAACATTGCAAACCCTAGGAAAACAAGAACAAGCAACAAATAACAACCTAGTTAAGAAGCACCAAAAGGCCCAACTATAGGCGTAAGGCCCGAACCCTGCAAAGTCGAATCAAACAACATATAGCAAAGAAAGAAGCAAGCAACAACCACTCTACCAGGAATGACCAGTTCCAATAGCGATTGCAAAACCCCAAATGTACAAACTGCAACAACACGAACATGCAAGCAAGAACAACATCAACACGCAAATATGAAATCGCTGGAGATGCAAAAAGAAAGCATGAACCAGTTAACTAGGAAAACAAGAATAAACAACAAATACCAACCCAGTTAAGAAGCACCAAAAGGCCCAAGTGCAGGCATACGACCCCAACCCTGCAAATTCGAATCAAACAACAATAAACAACATGTAGCAAATAAAGAAGCAAACAAGAACCACTCCACCAGGAATGACGCAGTTTCAACCGTGATTGCAAAACCCCAAATGTGTAAACTGCAACAACACGAATAGGCAAGGAAGAACAACAACAACATGCAAATAAAAAATCAGTGGAGATCCAAAAAACAAGCATGAAACAGTGAACCAACAATGTCGTTGAAGCATATAAATTTAAAAAACAGAAGAAAATGTATTGTAAAAAGCCTGTTAAGCAACCATTGAACGCTACCAAGCCTGTTAGGTAAACATTTAAGTCTATCAAAAATTCTCTGTAAACATTTAAGAGAAAAATGCAATGTGGCAGGTCTCTGAGGTATCCCAAAAAAATTATTATATTTTTTGTAACAATAGTTCGAACACTAGAGAATGTATTCGAAGGCCAATCTTTGGATATGTCAGCATATCAAACATTGCCATAAATTTACCTAGCATAAAATGCTAAACCAAAAATTCAAACTAATGCTAGCATTAATCCACCTTCGACGAATGCATAACAAAATATATGAGTCAAAAATACCATATACGATCAAATACTTTGGATATGCCAACATATATAACATTGAGAATAGCAAAGCCGACAATAATACCTCCAATCCCTTGTTCAATTAGATCATGACAAATATGGTACTTTTTTTTATATAAAAATCGATGTTTTCAGTTCCCTGGTTCCAACAATAGATAATATGAAAATATTTGTGGTCAATGCACAATGTAATACGAGGTCAATGATTTATCAATTGCTATAGTCCCTCTATGCCTACAGTAGGGACTAATAAGTTGTGGATAAGACATATATCATGTTTTTGTAGGTTGTATTTTTTTATAACTATATGATATGAGCTATATTGAAATTTGAAAATATTTTGTGATATACATATGAGAATATGAGAAAAAAGAAAATTTTGGTTAGATTTATTAAAAATATTTTGAATTTATATATTTTGATATTTTATTAATTATTTTGTAAATGTTATATTGAAATTTAGAAATATTTTGTGAGGGATAAAAGAGAAAATTTTGATTAAATTTAAAAATATTTGGAAGTTATATATTTTGATATTTTATTAATAATTTTGTAAATTAAGATTTAAAAATATTTTTTCAATACTTTGATTAGATTTACTATAGAATTTATATATTTTGATACTTCATTAATTATTTTGTAAATTTATATATGAATGAAACCCAAATTTTGTTAAGTTTTCCATGATGTGCATGTATTTAAGGTTTTTTAAGTGAACTTAATATATATTTAAATTATGTTGAATTGTGTGTGAAAACATAGTTTTTTTAATTTTATTTGTATTTGTATTTATAATCTTAAAATTATTTATAATGTTAAAGTGGTTTATTTCTAAGTTTTACATTATATGCATATATTCAAGGTGTTTTTCACAACTTAATATATACTTAAATTGGGTTAAAATTGTTGGTTAAAACATAACTTACTCAATTATATTTATAATTGTTAAAGTTATTTATATTGATAAGGTTGTGTATATTATATTTATATATAAAAAAAATTAAAGTTTAATGATTATATTATTTTTTCACGCGAAAAAAATAGTTTCATGGTTATTTTATTAGAATCAAATGAAACTTTATGTTACATAAGGAACTATAACATGATGATAAAAAATAGATCTATAGTCTTTCCTTCCTATCAAATTTTCTTTCCTATCATATTTTTACCTTGTAGTAGAGTTTACAAAAAGGCATATAGTGGCAATTACAAAAATTCAAAAAATTGTACATCTGTAATGTTCCAAGATAGAAATTGTAAAGATTGTATGCACAAACAACAATTCCATCAATGATTTCTTCATAAGTGAGCTAGCCAATGTTTCCTTTGAGGGCCTTCTTGGAGAGGTTGTCTGCTACTTTGTTGAATTCTCTGTGTACATGCATAAATTTGATGGAATCAAATTTGTCCTTTAAGCTTCTTATCTTGTCCTTCCATTATTTGAGATATATCAGGTTTAGGTTGTATTTTGAATTTATCCAATCGATAATGACCTTGGAATCCCCAACAACCATCAATTTTTTTATGGAAAAGATAGAAGATAGAAATAGTAATCCCCATAAACCCAAGAGTTATTCTTTCATATTGTTTCCATTGCTGCCAGTAAAGTGAGCTTTGATTGTGTTGTATGTAGAGGCTTTTAGATAGATTCCAATGCCACATGTATCATCATCTACTGCTCCATCAAAAAAAACAATTGGTGTATCATCAAAATAGATTGGATTTAAGATAAATTTCATTATGTCTTATTCCTCTTTGACTGAGTAATCTTTGAATGATAGTATAATTTTGGTGACTATCATAGGATCCAATCTATTCCAGTTTTCAAACAATATTTTATTTCTAAATTTTCGAATGCCCCAAATGACCAAAAAAGGAATATATCTTAGTTTTGGATATTGAATGAACCAGTACTTCAATTTTTCCTCTATGGAAGAGCATTTCCATTCAATATCAATCTTCAAAAACTTTAACACTTCAGACCAATTTTTTTTTTGTTTTTGTACAGTCCACAAATAGATGGTTTGTAGTTTCTTCATCCCTTAAACCTAGACTACATACTGAGGGACCTATGCCTCCTCTTTTTTGTAATTCACTCCAGAGATGATGCAGTCTTTTAAACAAAACCACATAAAACATATCATTTTAATTGGGATGTTCACATCCTAGATAGATTTATACAACTACCTTCTCTCTTCTAGATTGGTTGTATATAAGATGGATTGATATGCTAGATTTGGGGTGATTGCTTCTGTCGATCTGTTCCAAGACCAAGCAAGATTATCATTTGAATTTTTGAGGTGGATGTCGCTGCTATTTAAACTTGAAACAAAAAATTCTCATTCGGTTTTTAGGCCATCCGATAATCCAATCTAGTTAGACTCTAACCATTTATGATTTTTTCTAGAATCATCAGGAACAACTGCTTGTGCTAAAGTGTAAATGCTTGAATTATTTAAAAACTAGATTAAAGGAGTTGACGGTTTAAAAATGGAGTTGCAACCAATAAAAGGATCATGTCCTAAAACAACTCGATTACCTCCCTCCCATGAGGTAATAAAGTTGTTTTAGGATAGCACATAAAAATTTTGATAATGATAGAAGCCTATCTCCCATGCAAGCCATATTTTGATAATCGGAAGAGAGCACATAAAATTTTTCCATATGATAGAAGATCCTTGAGGCTTGTGATCATCTCTACGCAGCCAGGAAATAATATTAATACCTTTTAGATATTTTCTACTTAGAACTATATTCCATAGTCTTGAACGAAGTAAACCTCTCTAGCATGATTTCGCAGCCAGTGATTGTGAAAACCAAGAGATATTCTTAATTCCCCAACCTCCATAATATTTTGGTCTTGAAAGATTTTTCCATTTAGTTAGATGATAACCTGAACATTTTTCCCCACTTCCAAATGAAGTTTGTAATTAGAAGTTGAATTCAGTGGATAACAAAGGAGGGAAGTTTTACAAGACTGAGCCAATAAACTGGGATACTCTGTTGAATAGAATTAGCTAAGGTGAGTCTTCCTCCTAGAGAAAGCCAATGGAAGGTCCAATTTGAGATCCTCTTTTCAATATTTTTTAGTAACCACAACCACTCATTCACTCTGTAATTATTGGGTTTAAGAGGGAAACCCAAATATTTCATCCCTTGATCAAGGCTCTCGATCTTAATATTAAAAGTTGTATTCAAACTGTGTTTAAAGGACTGATCAATGTTTTGAACAAGAAAACATGACTTGTGACAATTTACAATCATACCATAGGTAGAACAGAACTTTGAGAGGATAGTTTTAAAAGATAGCCAATCATCAAGTTTCTTAGCTCCAAGAATGAGTACATCATCAATAAGGAAGAGATGAGAGATAAAATTACTAACAACAACTTTTAGACCCTAAAAGGTTCATGTATCCATGACTTGGATCATCAGTTTATTTAAAACTTCAACAACCATCAGGAAAAGTAAAGGAGACATGGGACAACCTTGTCACAATCCCTAATGACTTTTGAAGAAATCTGTTGGAACACTGTTGACTAAAATAGCCATGTTAACTGAGGTGATACATGTTGGCCCTCGACCAAGTTTTGGGGAAAATTCGGTTAGCTTTGACCCACTTTTGGATTTCGACACATTGGTCAAGGAAGGAGAGCCCAGGCAGAGCTGAGATCGCAGATCTCACCGATTTTAAGGGTTAAGTGGACCCAGTAAAAGGTCCTCTAGGGTTTTTGTAACGATTTAATGGGATGTCGGTACATGGGGTTTTCCCATGATTAGGCCTTATTGTAAGGT